>JAOPSE010000015.1:70986163-71141738 GCA_029449295.1 Zea luxurians | reverse complement strand
TCCCCCTATGTTCGTCCATTTTGTAGACCCCATGGACGCCGAAGACTGGTTGCATACAGTGGAGCAGGAGCTGAATACCGCTCAGTGCAATGATCGTGAGAAGGTTCTGTATGGTCCCCGCCTGCTAAGGGGAGCAACACAGTCCTGGTAGGAGTCCTACCTTGCCACCACGCTGACCCTGAAGCTATCACTTGGGAGGAGTTCAGAGACAACTTCCACTGGTAATGAATGCTTGTATGAATGCAAAGTATGATGTGATGCATTATGCAAATGTATGCCAAAGGTAGTAAAATTCACACACCCCCACACAAACACACACACAGACTCTGCATTCCCTTAGGAACGACTTTGGAGTCTCGCCACCTTTACTAGGTGGTATTTTAGCTCTGCATCCCCTTAGGAACGACTTTGGAGCTTCTTCACCTTTACTAGGTGGTATTTTAGCTTTATCCTCTTAGGAACGACTTTGGAGCTTCTTCACCTTTACTAGGTGGTATTTTAGCTCTGTATCCCCTTAGGAACGACTTTGGAGCTTCTTCATGTTTTACACTCGATGGTGTAATCTTAGATCTTTAAATTTTACATGTGGGGGAAATTTGCCCTTATATTGAATAGGGTGAAAAGAAAATGAAAATTACAACCTATGGCCCCATTAAAACCTTTCTCTCCTCTTGAAAGGAAAAAGGGGAACCATAGGAAAGGAGAAAATTACATGGTTGTTGCACATAATATCTTCGAAGCTCATTTGCACTCCAAGACCTTGGAATGTCATTTCCTTCCATGTTTCCTAGCCTGTAAGATCCTGGTCTTGACGATGATACCACCAAGAAGGGGCCCTCCCACTTGAGTTGTAGCTTCCCTACAGTTTCTGGGTTAGCTATTCTTCAAAGCACAAAATGCCCTAGCTTGATATTCTTTAATCTGACTTTTCTATCTCGCCACTTTACTGTTTTGGCCTGGTATTTATTAATATAATCAATTGCCTGAAGCCTGACCCCTTCTATTGAGTCTTTAGATACTTTGCAAGCATCTTCATCTTCTACCGAAGATAGAGTCCTTATCGATCCTGTCTTTGCCTCTTCCAGAGTTACTGCTTCATCTCCAAACAAAAGTTTAAATGGAGTGAAACCTGTTGACCTTGAAACTGCAGTGTTATGGTTCCACTTTTATTAATTCATCAGGCCATTTTCCCTTTGATAGATTAAAGATTGACCTCACTATTCTAGTAAGGAAAATTCCATTTGCTTGCTCCACCAAGCCATTGGATTTGATGCCTTGCTGATGTGAAAATGTATCTTCGTTCCAATCTGATCGCAGGAGGCTTTGAATGCTTCAGAGTCAAAATGTTCTCCATTGTCCACTGTAATGGCCTTCGGCACTCCAAACCAGTAGATAACATTTTGCCAGAAATTGTTTTGAACTGTGGCTGGTGTTATTGTAGCTAGTGGTTTAACTTCGATCCATTTTGAGAAAAATTCAACTACTACCACAACATATCTTAAATTTCCTTGGGCTGGTGGTAGTGGTCCCAACAAGTCTTATCCCCATCTCTGCAATGACCAAGTAGGCTGAATTAACAACGTTAGATATGAACGTTGCTTTTGGTCCTGGCACACCTTTGACAATTATCACATTTCTGCACTAGGTCCGCTGCATCCGAAGCAGCCTTTAGCCAGTAGAAACCTTGCCTAAAGACCTTGCCCAAGAGTGGCCTAGACCCAACATGAGCACCACATATCCCTGAGTGGATTTCTTTCATCAACTCTTGACCTTCGTCTCTAGATAAACATTTCAGCAATGGAGAGCAGACCCTTGTTAAATAATTCACCTTCTATGATCACATATGGCCTTGTTCTGGTCCTCATTCTTTTTATGTAGACTTAATAATTCGAAGGGTAATTGCCCTGTAGGAAGGATACAATCTCTATTCTCCAATTCACTATGTACATGTGATATTGTGAGTACATCCCTTTCCATAAGCTCAACCGAAGGTGCTATGAGGGTTTCGAAAAAGACCTCTAGGGGGAGTGGGAGCCCCTGTGCTGCTGATTTGGCTAGCAGGTTTGCTTGCTCATTATCCCCTCTTGGGATATTATTTTACTAAAAATCCCTCGAAAGAAGCCTCCATCCTTTGAACTGTATCAAGATATTTTTCTAATTTAGGGTCATTTGCTTTGCTGCTTTTGTTGACATGCCTTGTGATTACTTGAGAATTGGATTTCAGTATTGCCCTTCTTATTACTATGGATTTAAGCTTTCGAAGCCCTAGCAACACTGCTTTCGTATTCAATAATATTGTTTGTACATTGGAATTTCATCCTGGCCGCATAGTAGGTTCTTATTTTTGTGATGAAATTAAAACTGTTGCAGCACCTGCGCCGAAGGTCCCCCATAATCCATCACATAATAATGTCCAAACTTCTTCATCTATCAAGTACCCTTCCTCATGAGCCCCTGGCGTCCAGTCAGCAATGAAGTCTGCTAGTGCTTGAGATTGGATTGAGGATCGATGGACGAAGTCGATAGTGAACTCATTAAGTTCTGCAGCCTATTTTCCAACTCTTCGTGTGGCTTCCCTATTTCTTACAATATCATTCAGGGTTGAGACGAAGGTACTATTATATGATGTGACTAAAAATAATGCTGAAGCTTTCTAGAGGCCATCAACATGGCATATAGTACCTTCTCCAATTCCATGTAATTTCTCTTTGATGGGCTCAAGACTTCGGAGACGAAGTAAACTAGGACTTGTCTCTATGTCTGTCCATCTTGCTTTTCTTGGACCAGTGCTACACTGATAACATAATGGGAGGCAACTACATACAACAACAATGGGGTTTTTTGATGAAGGTGGAGTTAGGGTTGTCAACTGTATAAGGTACTGCTTCAAGTCTTTGAAAGCTTTCTGCTGGATTGGTCCCATTGGAAGACTTCGGTTGATTTTAACACTTCAAAGAAAGGTAGATTTCTTTTTGCTGATCTTGAGATGAATCTATTCAATGATGCAAGTCTTCCTGTCAATCTCTAAGCACCCTTTCTTGACTTTAGCGACTCCATCCAAAGTATGGCTTCTATTTTGCTCGGGTTAGCTTCGATTCCTTTGGTTGACACCAGGCATCCAATGAATTTGCCCTTCTTACTCTGAAGATACATTTTTCTAGATTCAACTTGAGGCCTGCTTTCTTGAAGTTAGCAAATGTTTCTTGTAAATCCACAATGTGATTTTCTTGCTTCGTACTTGACTATGATGTCATCAACATATGTCAACATTTCTCCTAATTTGAGTACTCAACACCTTGGTCGTCATTCTGCTGAAGCTTCCTCCAGCATTTTTGAGCTCCTTAGGCATTTGAAGACAACAATATGTGCCACTGGGGGTTATGAAGCTTGTCTTGGGCTCATCTTCCTTCTTCATCCAAATCTGATGATAGCCTGAGTAACAATCCAACAAACTCATGAGTTTTGAAGTGGCTATCACATCTATAAGAGAGTCTATCCTGAGCAAAGGAAAACTCATCCTTCGGGCATGCCTTGTTGAGATCTGTGAAATCAATACACATTCTCTATTTCCGTTGGCCTTTTTTACCATTACAATATTGGCTAACCATTCTGGGTATGTTACTTCTCTGATTACTCCAGCACTTAGAAGCCTTTAACTTCGTTCCTTGCTCCTTCGGCTTTATCATCCGACATTTTCTGAAGCTTATGCTTTCTTGGTCTGATGGTGGGATCTACATTGAGAGAATGTTCAATATGTCTTGTTGACACCACATAGATCATTGGCTAACCAAGCAAAGACATCTCTGTTGTTGAACAAGAATTTTGTTAGTCTTTTCTTGCTCCTCAGTTAACTAGGATCCAAACAACCTTTTCATTTGCTATATCTTCACACAAGAGCTTGTGTTGCTTGTGGGCTTCAGCTTCGTCTATATTTGTGGATAGATTTGGAGTCTGTCCAATTTCCTTTGCCTCTTCTAGCAGCCTCTTGGCTTCCATTATAGCAATTGGGCCCTGATTCGATGGTATTTTCATGCACAACTATGCTGGGTGTAATATTGCTTCGAAAGCATTCAATGTTCCTCTTCCAATGATTGCATTGTAGGGATATTGAAAGGGAAATGTGCCCTTAGGCCATTTCTAAGTGTTTTGGTGATTAAGTGCCCAACACCTATTCTCTAAGTCTTAATTTGTGCCAAGATTGAAGAAGTGCAAATCATACAACAAGGTACGTTTCTAGACTTAGTACATTGATTTGGGTACTAATGTATTGTGTCTAAGTGCTAGAAACAGGAGAAAAGCAATTGGACTGCTCGGTCTGGGTGCACCGGACAGTGTCCGGTGCGCCAGACCAGCCTCCGGTGAATAGACCAGTCTCGGGACTCGACGGCGGCGTACAACTATAATTCACCGGACTGTCCGGTGACGCACCGGACTGTCCGGTGAGTTGTCCGCGGCGAAGTTGTCGCTCTCAAGAAAAGTTCAACGGCGTACGACTAAAATTCACCGGACTGTCCGGTGAGCCAACGGTCGACTGCGTAAACGGTCGGCCGCGCAATCTTCGCACGATGCTTGGTCGCGCCAACGATCGGCAGGGGGCACCGGACAGTGTCCGGTGCACCATTTGCCACGAATCTGCAACGGTCGGATGCACCATAAAAGGAAGGAGATCGCGCACCGGACAGCTACAGTGATTGTCCGGTGGCGCACCGGACTGTCCGGTGGCGTCACCCGACAGAAGGCAAGATTAGCCTTCCAAGAATGCCTCCAACAGCTCCTAGCTGCCTTGGGGCTATAAAAGGGACCCCTAGGCGCATGGAGGAGTCACCCAAGCATAATTTGAGCATTCTAAGACTTCCACACTCCGTCTCCGCGCACTTGATCGACCTCGTTAGTGATTTGAGCTCCGTTCTTATAGTGAACTCGTTGTGCTTCATTTTGAGCTCAAGTCTTGGCTTGTGTGTGTGTGTATTGCTGCGGATTTGTGTGTGTTGCTTTCCCTCCCTTACTTCCGTGCTTCTTGTGATCATCAATTATAAGGGCGAGAGGCTCCAAGTTGTGGAGATTCCTCGCAAACGGGAGAAAGTATAAGAAAGAAGAACACCGTGGTATTCAAGTTGATCATTGGATCACTTGAAAGGGGTTGAGTGAAACCCTCGTCCATTAGGACGCCACAACGTGGAAGTAGGCAAGTTTTGTACTTGGCCGAACCACGGGATAAAACTCTGTGTCTCTTGTGATTGTCTTTCTGTGTGATTATTGTGATTCGCAAGAGCTCGCTCTATAGCCACTTGGTTTTATTGTACTAACACTTAACCAAGGTTTTGTGGCTATTAGTTGTTGAATTTACAGGATCACCTATTCACCCCTCCTCTAGGTGCTCTCAATTGGTATCGGAGCCGTTTTCTTCACGTAAGGAACTAATCGCCCGAAGAGATGGATCCTAGGGGAAAGGGGATGATGGTCAACGATAAGGGAGAAGGAGTCTATCTTCAACAAGCCAAGGAACGACAAGCCCACTAACTCTGGCTCGAGTCATAAGAAGAAGAACGGGAAGAAGAAGAGGGCGCATCAAGAAGATCGTCTACTACAACAGCGACGAGTCTTCTTCTTCCCCAAGAGACGACGACTACGACAAGAAAAAGAAACCGGTTAACTCAAAATTTTCATTTGATTATCCTCGTATTCCGTATAATTCCAATGCCCATTTGCTTTATTCCTCTTGGTAAACCTCCACACTTTGATGGAGAGGACTACACTTTTTGGAGTCACAAAATGCGTAGTCATCTTTTCTCTCTCCATCCTAGTATTTAGGAGATAGTTGAGAATGGAATGCAATTTGATAGTACGGATAACCCTATATTCATTAACGAACAAATCCATAAGAATGCACAAGCTACCACTGTTTGTTAGCATCATTGTGCAGGGATGAATACAACAAGGTGAGTGGCTTGGACAACGCCAAGCAAATATGGGACACCCTCAAGATTTCACATGAGGGGAACGACGCCACCATGATCACCAAAATGGAATTGGTGGAAGGCGAGCTAGGAAGGTTTGCCATGATCAGGGGAGAGGAGCCAACGCAAACGTACAACAGGCTCAAGACCCTGGTCAACAAGATCAGGAGCTATGGAAGCACGAGATGGACGGACCACGACGTCGTCCGACTTATGCTCAGGTCTTTCACTGTTATTGATCCTCATCTTGTGAACCTCATTCGTGAAAATCCTAGGTACACAAAGATGACGCCCGAGGGATACTCAGAAAGTTTGTGAGCGGGCGAATGATGGTCAAGGAAGCAAGATATGTTGATGATGCATTGAATGGCCCAATGCCCATCTATGAGCCTCAGCCCGTTGCACTCAAAGCAACAAGCAGCAGCAGGGAGGTGCTACCTAGCAAGGTGGCACAAGTTGAGGCTGCCGGGCTAAACGAAGATGAGATGGCCGTCATCATCAAGCGCTTCAAGACGGCGCTAAAAGGACGCAAGGAGCATTCCAACAAGAGCAAAGCAAAGGGAAAGCGCTCCTATTTTAAATGTGGTAAGACTGGTCATTTTATAGCAAATTGTCCCGATAATGCTAATGACCAGGAGCAAGAAAAAAGCGGAAAGAGGGAAAAGAAGAAGGCCTACAAGAAGGCAAAGGGCGAGGCGCACCTTGGCAAAGAATGGGATTCAGATTGCTCTTCTTCCGACTCCGACGACGAAGGACTCGCCGCCTCGGCCTTCGACAAGTCGCCCCTCTTCCCCAACGAGCGCCATACTTGCCTCATGGCAAAGGAGAAAAAGGTAAGCGCTCGAGATACCCCTAAGTATACTACTTCAAGTGATGATGACTCTAGTGATGATGAAGTAGATTACTCAAGCTTGTTCAAAGGTTTAGATAGAACTAAAGTAGACAAAATCAATGAATTGATTGATGCTTTAAATGAAAAGAATAGACTTTTAGAAAAGCAAGAGGATATTTTATATGAAGAGCATGATAAATTTGTAAGTGTGCAAAAGTCTCTTGCTTTAGAGGTTAAAAGGAATGAATTGCTATCTTCTGAATTATCTGCTTGTCATGAAACTGTGTCTAGCTTAAAGAGTATTAATGATGATTTAAATGCTAAGCTAGAAGTAGTTAATAAATCTAGTTCTTGTGTAGAGCATGTTGTCATTTGTAATAGGTGTAAGGATTTCGATGTTGATGCATGTGTTGAGCACCTTACTTCTATTACAAGATTAAATAGTGAAGTGGCAAGTCTTAATGCCCAACTTAAGACTTGCAAAAATGAATTTGATAAGTTAAAATTTGCTAGGGATGCCTACACCGTTGGTAGACATCCCTCAATTAAGGATGGACTTGGCTTTCGAAAGGAAGCGAAGAACTTAACAAGCCAAAGGGCTCCCATTCCCAACAAGGAGAAAGGGAAGGCCCCTATGGCTAGTAGTAATCAAAAGAATCATGCTTTCATGTATAATGATAGAAAATTTTCTAGAAATTCTCATTATAATAGGAGTTGTAATGCTTTTGATTCTCATGCTATGATTGCTTCAAGTTCTAACTTTAATGGTAGGCCTAGGAGGAACTTTGTGTCTCATGCTCCTAGGAAAATGTGTAATAAACCTACCACTGTCTTTCATGCTTGCAACACTACGTTTGTACTTTCATGTAAAAATGAAAAAGTGGTTGCTAGAAAGTTGGGGGTCAAATGCAAGGGAGACAAGACTTGCATTTGGGTCCCAAAGGCTATTGTAACTAACCTTGTAGGACCCAACAAGAGTTGGGTACCTAAAAACCGAAGCCTAATTTGCCTTGCAGGTTTATGCATCCGGGGGCTCAAGTAGGATTATCGACAGCGGATGCACAAACCACATGACGGGGGAGAAGATGTTCACCTCCTACGTCAAGAATAAAGATTCCCAAGATTCGATCATCTTTGGAGATGGGAACCAAGGCAAGGTTAAAGGACTAGGAAAGATAGCCATTTCATTCGAGCATTCTATTTCAAATGTGTTCTTAGTTGAATCGCTCGGGTACAACTTATTGTCTGTAAGTCAATTATGTAACATGGGTTATAATTGTCTATTTACCAATGTAGATGTGTCTGTCTTTAGAAGGAGTGATGGTTCATTAGCTTTTAAGGGTGTACTAGACGACAAACTCTACTTAGTTGATTTTTCGAAAGAGGAGGCCGATCTAGATGCATGCTTAATTGCTAAGACTAGCATTTGGCTGTGGCAGCGCCGTCTAGCACATGTTGGGATGAAGAACCTTCATAAACTTCTAAAGGGAGAACATGTGTTAGGTCTAACCAATGTATTTTTCGAAAAAGATAGACCTTGTGCAGCTTGTTAAGCAGGCAAACAGGTGGGAAGTACTCATCACAGCAAGAATGTGATGACCACATCAAGACCTCTGGAGCTACTTCATATGGACCTCTTTGGACCCGTCGCCTACCTCAGCATCGTGGGAAGTAAGTATGGTCTTATTATCGTAGATGATTTTTCCCGCTTCACTTGGGTATTCTTTTTGCAGGATAAATCAGAAACCCAAGGGACCCTAAAGCGCTTTCTAAGGAGAGCTCAAAACGAATTTGAGCTCAAGGTCAAAAAAAATAAGAAGCGACAATGGGTCCAAGTTCAAGAACTTACAAGTGGAGGAGTACCTTGAGGAGGAAGGAATCAAGCACGAGTTCTCCGCTCCCTACACACCACCAGCAAAACGGTGTGGTAGAGAGGAAGAACAGGACACTTATAGACATGGCGAGGACGATGCTTGAGAATTCAAGACACCTGAGCAGTTTTGGTCAGAAGCTGTAAACACAATTTACCACACCATAAACCGGCTCTACCATCATCGCCTCCTCAAGAAGACCTCGTATGAACTTCTAACCGGTAACAAACCCAACGTGTCATACTTTCGTGTATTTGGGAGTAAATGTTATATTCTAGTAAAGAAAGGTAGAAATTCCAAATCTGCTCCCAAAGCTGTAGAAGGGTTTTTGCTAGGTTATGACTCAAATACAAAGGCGTATAGAGTCTTCAACAAATCATCAGGTTTGGTTGAAGTCTCTAGCGACGTTGTATTTGATGAAACTAATGGCTCCCCAAGAGAGCAAGTTGATCTTGATGATGTAGATGAGGATGATGTTCCAACGGACGCAATCCGCACCATGGCGATTGGAGATGTGCGACCACAGGAACACCAAGAACAAGATCAACCCTCTTCCTCAACGGTGGTGCATCCCCCAACTCAAGATGATGAACAGGTTCCTCAAGTGGAGGCATGTGATCAAGGGGGAGCACAGGAAGACCAAGTTGTGGAGGAAGAAGCACCACAGGCCCCTCCAACCCAAGTCTGAGCGACGATTCAAAGGAATCATCCCGTCGACCAGATTCTGGGTGATATAAGCAAGGGAGTAACTACTCGCTCAAGACTAGCTAACTTTTGTGAGCATTACTCGTTCGTCTCTTCTATTGAGCCTTTCAGGGTAGAAGAGGCCTTGCAAGATCCGGACTGGGTGTTGGCCATGCAGGAAGAGCTCAACAACTTCAAGCGAAATGAAGTTTGGACCCTGGTGCCACGTCCCAAGCAAAACGTTGTGGGAACCAAGTGGGTGTTCCGCAACAAGCAAGACGAGCACGGGGTGGTGACACGAAACAAGGCTCGACTTATGGCAAAAGGTTATGCCCAAGTCGCGGGTTTGGATTTCGAGGAGACTTTCGCTCCTGTGGCTAGGCTAGAGTCTATTCGCATTCTATTAGCCTATGCTGCTCACCACTCTTTCAGGTTGTTCCAAATGGATGTGAAGAGTGCTTTCCTCAACGGGCCAATCAAGGAGGAGGTGTACGTGGAGCAACCCCCTGGCTTTGAGGATGAATGGTACCCCGACCATGTGTGTAAGCTCTCTAAGGCGCTCTATGGACTTAAGCAAGCCCCAAGAGCATGGTATGAATGCCTTAGAGATTTCCTAATTGCTAATGCTTTTAAGGTTGGGAAGGCCGATCCAACTCTTTTCACTAAGACTTGTGATGGCGACCTATTTGTGTGCTGTAGGAAACGGGTGACGCCTAAGAGGGGGGGGGGGGTGAATTAGGACTTCTAAAACTTTTACTAAACTAGGCCACAATTAAATCCCTAGAGCAAAACCTATGCAAATAATCAAAACTAGAATGTGCAAACTAGGTTTTGTCTAAGTGTTGCTATCTCTACCGCAAAGGCTAAGTTTCAATCTACACTAAATAAGTATGACTACAAGATTGAAACTTAAATGCTTAATATAAATGCGGAATGTAAAGAGCTAAGTAGAGAAGCAAACTCTCGTGGATGACGCCGGTATTTTTACCGAGGTATCCGGAACCACGCAAGGTCCCGACTAATCCTCGTTGGTGCCCCTACGCAAAGGGAAGCCCACGCGAGGGCCAAGCACCACTGTCGAGTAACTCCGTAGAGAGCCACGAGCCTTCTCCACGCGCAAGTGGTGCTCCGCTTCCGGCTCCTCTCGGACGCTCCCCGCCGTCTCCACTATCGAGCTTCCGGCCGAAACGCCGCGGGCCTCGTTCCCTCCGGTACACGGTGGCGGCCGTGACACAAACGCGGTTGTCACGGTCTCGCAAGACTCTTGCCCCACTCGGTACAATTACAACGACTCACGCAAGAGCCGAGGGGTTGTGTGGTTTTATAAAACTCACTCAACTAACTAGGGTTCACCTAGAGCAAGCGCTAAAGCGGTCTAACTAACCTAAGCACTTCGCAAAGCACCTACGCTAATCACCGAGTGATTTTATTAAGCACTTGGGTGTTTGAGCTCTTGGAAATATGCACTATGTGTATTGGTATGTTGCTTGGGCTCTCACACTTGAGAATGGCCGGTTGGGGTGGTATTTATAGCCTCCACACCCCCAACTAGCCGTTGGACAGAAAGCAGCAGCTTTCTGTCGTCGGGTGCACCGGACAG
This sequence comes from Zea luxurians, assembly GCA_029449295.1. Taxonomy (NCBI): domain Eukaryota; kingdom Viridiplantae; phylum Streptophyta; class Magnoliopsida; order Poales; family Poaceae; genus Zea; species Zea luxurians. The sequence continues at coordinate 71,130,794 of JAOPSE010000015.1, read as the reverse complement.
TCCGGTGCACCACCGGACACTGCACAGTAGATGTCCGGTGCACGCCACGTCAGCCGACCGTTGGTGCCTGTAGCAGTCGACCGTTGGATCTGACCGTTGCTGTCTGCCCGTTGGCACACCGGACAGTCCGGTGCACACCGGACAGTCCGGTGCTACAGCCAGAGAGCGCCTGTCTGTGGCCTCTCTGCGCAGACTGTCCGGTGCCTCACCGGACAGTCCAGTGCACACCGGACACCAATGTCCGGTGCGCCACCAGGCGCTGGCTGACAACCCTCATCTTGGATTTCTTCGCTGATTTCTTCGGGCTTCTTTGTTCTTGAGTATTGGACTCTTATGTATCTTTTTATGTCTTCTTTTGAGGTGTTGCATCCTCATTGCCTTGGTCCAATTCTCTTCGCATCCTGTGAACTACAAACACAAACACTAGAAAACTTATTAGTTCACGGATTGTGTTGTTCATCAAACACCAAAACTCAATTAGCCAAATGGCCCGGGGTCCATTTTCCTTACAATCTCCCCCTTTTTGGTGATTGATGACAACACAACCAAAGCAAGCAAATAATACAAGTATTTGAATGAAAATATGCATTTTACTTGCTAGGATGCATGTTTTATCCCCACTTAGTGATATTATGGACTTAAGCCTCCCCCTAACTCCATAATTCACTTACTTCCTATTTTTGGACCAAATAACCAAAACCACTTGAAAAATCATTTGTATATATAAAAATTTTTAATTGGTGGTGTTTGGTGTTTGATATAGTTTTCATTGCTTTGGTCCCTAAACTTCTCCCCCTTTGGCATCAATCACCGAAAAGGAAGACATTAAAAGCATGTAGGAAGTAAATAAGAGCTTGCCCTCATCAAGAAATCTATCAAATGATACCACTAGAAGGATATTAAATTAAACAATATGAATGATATCAGTTGAAAGGATTACTCCCCCTAAATGAGTGTTCTCTTTAGAAAGAAGTTTCTCCCCCTTTAGACATGAAGAAATACTCCCCCTGACAGAGATCCTCTACTTAGGAAAAGGCATGTGAAAATTAGAGGTGCAAGACATGATTTGAAAAGACTAACTTCCCTTATGCATAGGTAACAGAATATGAGTTAACTACTTATGCATTTTTGCAACATGGAAGCATATGATATGAAATATAGTCTAATCAAATTTTGGAGAAGACATGTAAATGATACTAGATATAGTCTCAAAAGATACCAATTGAAAGTCAATGGCGAGCTTGAGAGACATGAGAGTTCTTGGAGATTTTGCAGTGGAAGATTGTTGTCTTTCTCCGGGGACCTTATTTTCCTTACAATGAGACTATCACATGAAATAGACTTGAAAAAGGTGTTAGTCTCAAAGTGTTAGATTATAGAGTAACCTCCCCCTAAAGGTGTGCATACAAGTTTTGAATACTTGTAGGAGACATGCACTTTGATTTGATATCAAGAGGGGCAAATTATCCATAATCCAAATTTTGGCACATATAAGTTAAATGATACACTTTGTAGAAATCAAAATTTTCAATTGATGCATCATTTACTATAGAGTGATATAAAAGCTATGTGCCGTGCTTTAACTAAACATTTTAAGCCATGTAGGTTTGCTTAAGTATATGAATTAAAAACAAGCAATCCTACCATATGATTTACCTAGTATGCATGATTTTAAACAAAAATACATAACAAATGTAATACTAGGCAAGAAAGGTAAACTAGACAAAAGGTGAATAGATACGCATATCTAAAAACAAAGAATACAATTAAACTAGTCACCTTAGTCATGGGTGGGAAATTTGGGTCCGAAATTTTCACTAACCCACTTGGCAATAAACTTGATCCAATATGATGTATCCCATGATATACATCCCAATTTAGCCAAGTCTCCAAATTTCCCGAGGACCTTCAGTCCACTCACTTCCCTTTCGGGATCCAAACCTTCTTGGTGCTTTTCATGGTTGAAATTATCTCCTTTGGCACCCAGATGCGTTTGGCCCCTTTTCCTTTGTTGGCTTGCTTGTTGGCCTTGATTGCTATCACCTTTCCATTCTTTTCTTCTTGATCAAATATGGTGTAGCATCCTTTTTGTTCACCTTTTTGATGTAGGTGTTTGAGATTTTGCTTGATGGCTTTTGCTTGAGCTTTTGTCTTTGTTTATCCCCGGTCATCGCCTTGCATTGGAAAGACTTGTGGCCTTCCATGTGGTATAGCCTACAAATCACAGTTTCTCCCTCTACAGGCTTGTTCACATCCCGCAGTGGTGTTATCCTGTGGAGGTCGGATTTGTTTAGCTTTGCCTTTCTTGTCATACAAAGCCTTGCCAAGGCGAGCCACTTCTTGCTTTAATTGTTCATTTTCCTTTGCAACCTCATCCGAACATGTCTCTACAACAATATTCTCAACAACGACTTGGTTGCAGGGGTTTAGAATCATCGATTAAATCAAAGCAGGAAGTAGAAGCATCTTTCTTAATTATTTCAGGTATTTCAACTAAAGATGCTGCTGGGGTGCTACCAATGTTTTCTAGCTTAGTAGTTAGCTCATTATTGTTTATGCTAAGAATTTCCATTTTCTCTAGCAAATTTTCAATAGCTTCTTGGGAGCTAGCTAACTTAGCCTTAAGTTTTTCATTCTTTTTAATAAGGCTATCATCAGTAGCAATGGATGGAGCACTAGATTCTAATAGCTCAATTTTAGTTGATAGCTCACTATTTAAGTTTGCAAAGTTTCAAATTTTTCTAGCAAACCTTTGTAATCATTTTGAGAGCTAACCAACTTATTTTTCAAAGTTTTAAGTTGAGCTTTTGCTTAGTGCAAACATCCTGGAAAAATTCTACGGCTTCCACAAGCTCTTCTAGAGAGGCCTTTCCCTCACCTTCATCATCACTACTACTTTCATCACTAGAGGATGGAATGCTTTTGTTACCTCTTGCCATAAGGCATTTGTGTGATGACCGTGATGATCGTGACGAGGACCGGTGGCTGCGCGTCCTTGGAGGTTCATCTTCACTTGAAGAATCATCCGGAGTTTTAACACTTGTGAGCGCCTTGCCTTTGCTCCTCTCCTTTTTGGGTTTGGCCATATTTGGACAGTTGTCCCTGAAGTGGCCCTTCTCCCCACATGCAAAGCATCCTCTCTTCCTTTGCTTTTTCTTGTCAATGTTAAAGAGAAGATCCTCGACCTGCAGGGGCACACCCATTAGATTAATCTTGCGGATCATCCTCATTACCTTTCCGACGCGTCGGATTGTTTTTCTTCGTCCTCGGAGGATGATGTGCATGGTTGATTATCTTCATCATCATCACTTTCTTCTTCTTCCTCTTCTTCACTTGAGGAACTTGGAGTGGGAGCCTTCTTTTTGCCCTTCCTTTCATCACATGCAAAAGCATATGGCCTTGAGGAAGTTGGCTCCTCTCCCCGACTCATTTTTCGCGACATCTCAAAGGCCGCGATTTTCCCAATCACAATGGTCGGGGTCATGTTGCTCAAATCCTCCATGTTGTGAAGGATGGTGATGATGCTCCCATATCTTTGTTGTGGTAGCAGGGAGATAATCTTCCTCACAATGTCCGCAACACCTAGCTTATTAATGCCAATAGAGTTGAGCTTATTGATTATTAGATTCAAACGAGAATACATGTCTCTAACAAGCTCATCATCTTTCATGGCAAAAGAATTATACTCATTTAAGACTAGGCAATGTTTTTGCTCACGGACATTGGATGTGCCGTCATGGAGCTCATGCAATTTTAGCCAAATCTCATTAGCAGTTTTCAAGGTAAATACTTTATTAAAAACATCCATGCTAAGAGATTCATACAAGCAATTTTTGGCTCTAGCATTTAAATGAATTTCTTTTTCCTCACTCGTGGTGGGTTTCTCAGGATTCTTGAGGGGTTTCATCCCGTCACGAGTGACTCTCCAAACACCTAGATCAACGGCCTCTAGGTAACAAGCCATTCTAGCACTATAATATGGGAAGTTAGTGCCATCAAAGTGTGGTGGCCTATGGGTATCCATCCCTTCCTCTAAAAAGCGTCGGCTCTTTTAGCGGTGAAGCTAAAGCGTTTCAAATGAGCCAAACCGGGCTTTGATACCACTTGTAGGAAACGGGTGACGCCTAAGAGGGGGGGGGTGAATTAGGACTTCTAAAACTTTTACTAAACTAGGCCACAATTAAATCCCTAGAGCAAAATCTATGCAAATAATCAAAACTAGAATGTGCAAACTAGGTTTTGTCTAAGTGTTGCTATCTCTACCGCAAAGGCTAAGTTTCAATCTACACTAAATAAGTATGACTACAAGATTGAAACTTAAATGCTTAATATAAATGCGGAATGTAAAGAGCTAAGTAGAGAAGCAAACTCTCGTGGATGACGCCGGTATTTTTACCGAGGTATCCAGAACCACGCAAGGTCCCGACTAATCCTCGTTGGTGCCCCTACGCAAAGGGAAGCCCACGCGAGGGCCAAGCACCACTGTCGAGTAACTCCGTAGAGAGCCACGAGCCTTCTCCACGCGCAAGTGGTGCTCCGCTTCCGGCTCCTCTCGGACGCTCCCCGCCGTCTCCACTATCGAGCTTCCGGCCGAAACGCCGCGGGCCTCGTTCCCTCCGGTACACGGTGGCGGCCGTGACACAAACGCGGTTGTCACGGTCTCGCAAGACTCTCGCCCCACTCGGTACAATTACAACGACTCACGCAAGAGCCGAGGGGTTGTGTGGTTTTACAAAACTCACTCAACTAACTAGGGTTCACCTAGAGCAAGCGCTAAAGCGGTCTAACTAACCTAAGCACTTCGCAAAGCACCTACGCTAATCACTGAGTGATTCTATTAAGCACTTGGGTGTTTGATCTCTTGGAAATATGCACTATGTGTATTGGTATGTTGCTTGGGCTCTCACACTTGAGAATGGCCGGTTGGGGTGGTATTTATAGCCTCCACACCCCCAACTAGCCGTTGGACAGAAAGCAGGAGCTTTCTGTCGTCGGGTGCACCAGACAGTCCGGTGCACCACCGGACACTGCACAGTAGATGTCCGGTGCACGCCACGTCAGCCGACCGTTGGCGCCTGTAGCAGTCGACCGTTGGATCCGACCGTTGCTGTCTGCCCGTTGGCACACCGGACAGTCCGGTGCACACCGGACAGTCTGGTGCTACAGCCAGAGAGCGCCTGTCTGTGGCCTCTCTGCGCAGACTGGACGGTGCCTCACCGGACAGTCCGGTGCACACCGGACACCAATGTTCGGTGCGCCACCAGGCGCTGGCTGACAGCCCTCATCTTGGATTTCTTTGCTGATTTCTTCGGGCTTCTTTGTTCTTGAGTATTGGACTCTTATGTATCTTTTTATGTCTTCTTTTGAGGTGTTGCATCCTCATTGCCTTGGTCCAATTCTCTTCGCATCCTGTGAACTACAAACACAAACACTAGAAAACTTATTAGTTCACGGATTGTGTTGTTCATCAAACACCAAAACTCAATTAGCCAAATGGCCCGGGGTCCATTTTCCTTACATGTGCCAAATTTATGTCGATGACATAATATTTGGTTCTACTAACCAAAAGTCTTGTGAAGAGTTTAGCAGGGTGATGACACAGAAATTTGAGATGTCGATGATGGGTGAGTTGAACTACTTCCTTGGGTTCCAAGTGAAGCAACTCAAGGACGGCACCTTCATCTCCCAAACGAAGTACACGCAAGACTTGCTCAAGCGGTTCGGGATGAAGGACGCCAAGCCCGCAAAGACACCAATGGGAACCGACGGACATGTCGACCTCAACAAAGGAGGTAAGTCCGCTGATCAAAAGGCATACTGGTCTATGATAGGTTCCTTGCTTTATTTATGTGCTAGTAGACCGGATATTATGCTAGCGTATGCATGTGTGCTAGATATCAATCCGACCCAAGGGAATGTCACCTTGTGGCCGTTAAGCGGATTCTTAGATATTTAGTTGCTACGCCTTGCTTCGGGATCTGGTATCCAAAGGGGTCTACCTTTGACTTGATTGGATATTCAGACTTCGATTATGCCGGGTGAAAGGTTGATAGGAAGAGTACATTAGGGACGTGCCAATTCCTAGGAAGGTCCCTGGTGTCTTGGAGTTCAAAGAAACAAACTTCCATTGCCCTATCCACCGCTGAGGCCGAGTATGTTGCCGCAGGACAGTGTTGCGCACAACTACTTTGGATGAGGCAAACCCTCCGGGACTTTGGCTACAATTTGAGCAAAGTCCCACTCCTATGTGACAATGAGAGTGCAATCTGCATGGCGGATAATCCTGTTGAACACAGCCGCACTAAGCACATAGACATCCGGCATCACTTCCTGAGAGACCACCAGCAAAAGGGGGATATCGAGGTGTACCATATTAACACCGAAAACCAACTAGCCGATATCTTCACCAAGCCTTTAGATGAGAAAAGGTTTTGCAGGTTGCGTAGTGAGCTAAATGTCTTAGATTCGCGTAACATGGATTGATCTGTAGCATACATGTGTTTTATGCCTTTGATCATGTAATTTATGCATTTCACTCTATGTTTGTGGTGCTCAAGTTGTACACATGATCCCCATACCTCACAAGTCCAATTGCAAGTGATGCACTTATTTAGGGGGAGACATGCTACAACTTGACCCTTTGAGACTAACCTTTGTGTTTGAGTTCTTGATTTAGTCTCAAAAGTGAATTGAAAGGGAAAGGTGAACTTGGACCATGCAAAGACTTCCACTGCACTCCGGTAACAACTCCAAGTTCATATCTATGCTCTTATTGCCTTTTTGCTCTTAATTGACAATTTTGGTGAGGCAATGGGGTTAAAGGGCCAAGAATGATCCTGTTTTGGTGCTTAATGCCAAAGAGGGAGAAATTAAAGGCCAAAGCAAATGGATCAGCTACCACTTGAGAAATTTGAAAATAGTAGAGTTAGCACTTTTGATTTGTCAAAATACTCTTATTTGCAAAATTTGGTCTCTTGTGGGGAGAATCTATGATTATGGGAAAAGGGGGAGTTTTTGGATGTTTGATCAATTTCTCTTGGAATACCTCTCTTTATGCCTAAACAAGTGTGTTTGACTTAGAGATAGGAAATTGAATTTGATTTGCAAAAACAAACCAAGTGGTGGCAAAAATGATCCAAATATGCCAAATTTGAATCAAAAACAATTCTTGTTCTCAATTGCACTGATGTTGCACTTCCTTTAGTTGCTTTTTGATGTGTTGGCATAAATCACCAAAAAGGGGGAGATTGAAAGGGAAATGTGCCCTTGGGCCATTTCTAAAGTGTTTTGGTGATTAAGTGCCCAACACCTATTCTCTAAGTCTTAATTTGTGCCAAAGATTGAAGAAGTGCAAATCATGCAACAAGGTACTTTTCTAGACTTAGTACATTGATTTGGGTACTAATGTATTGTGTCTAAGTGCTAGAAACAAAAGAAAAGCAATTGGAATTGAGTTGGCTGTCCTGCTCGGTCTGGGTGCATCGGACAGTGTCCGGTACGCCAGACCAGCCTCTGGTGAACAGGCTAGTCTCGGGACTCGATGGCGGCGTACGGCTATAATTCACCGGACTGTCCGGTGACGCACCAAACTGTCCGGTGAGTTGTCCGTGGTGAAGTCATCGCTCTCGGGAAAAGTTCAACGGCGTACGGCTAAAATTCACCGGACTGTCCAGTGAGCCAACGGTCGGCCGCGCAATCTTCGCGCGACGCGTGGTCGCGCAAACGGTCGGCAGGGGGCACTAGACTGTCCGGTGTGCACCGGACAGTGTCTGGTGCGCCAACTGCCGCGAATCTGCAACGGTCGGATGCGCCATAAAAGGACCGGACAGCTACAGTGACTGTCCGGTGCGCCACCCGACAGAAGGCAAGATTAGCCTTCCAAGAATGCCTCCAACGGCTCCTAGCTGCCTTGGGGCTATAAAAGGGACCCCTAGGCGCATGGAGGAGTCACCCAAGCATACTTTGAGCATTCTAAGACTTCCACACTTCGTCTCCGCGCACTTGATCGACCACGTTAGTGATTTGAGCTCCGTTCTTATAGTGAACTCGTTGTGCTTCATTTTGAGCTCAAGTCTTGGCTTGTGTGCGTGTGTATTGCTACAAATTTGTGTGTGTTGCTTTCCCTCCCTTACTTCCGTGCTTCTTTGTAATCATCAATTATAAGGGCGAAAGGCTCCAAGTTGTGGAGATTCCTCACAAACGGGAGAAAGTATAAGAAAGAAGAACACCGTGTCATTCAAGTTGATCATTAGATCACTTGAAAGGGGTTGAGTGAAACCCTCGTCCATTAGGACGCCACAACGTGGAAGTAGGCAAGTTTTGTACTTGGCCGAACCATGGCATAAAACTCTGTGTCTCTTGTGATTGTCTTTCTGTGTGATTATTGTGATTCGCAAGAGCTCGCTCTATAGCCACTTGGTTTTATCGTACTAACACTTAACCAAGGTTTGTGGCTATTAGTTGTTAAATTTTACAGGATCACCTATTCACCCCCCTCTAGGTGCTCTTAGATATTCCATGTGTACAATATAAAGTACAACTTGTTGTAACACCCGGCTTTAAGGGACAAAGCCAGGTGCATCTCATATAGGCGCCAAGAAGACAACATATATAATAACAGAGTGTATAGAGATAAATGTCACAATAATCAAAGTATTTATTACATAGCAGAAGTCTTATTACAAAATAAAAGTGTCGGGGACCGTAATTAGGGGTACCCTCGATGCTCCTTAATCCGGCTGGGAAACATCTTCAGAACAAACCATATACGGCTGATAAGGCACGGTCCAAGTCAAGGCCACATCTACCAAGGGACGTGACCTCATCCGAGCCCAGCCTCGGGCGAGAACAGTAGTCCCGGACTGAAAGCTCTCTTGTGAGTTTTGGTGTTTGGATGACAACTCAATTAAAGGACTAACAAGTGTACTAAGTGTTGAACAGGTGCTTAAGGTAAAGCCTACAGGGTTCAACACAAGTGAACAAATGTGATGGTCCAAGAACTGGATTATGGATACATAATGGACATCACAAGTAAGATGGACATTGCAAAAGTGATACTCGGGTGCGTAGCTCGGAGACAACTGATCAAGCCAAGGACGGAGGCAAGAAAAGCTTCGAGGTACCAAGTGCACGGGAGAAGGTCAAGGAGGCTGAGGAACCCAAAGCCAAGGGTGAAGAAGAAGGCTTGCAAAGTCAAGGGTGATCGAGTTGAGAACAGCTACGGCACATCAAGGATCACTACATAAGGACGTGACTTACAACCAATGAGGTAACAGCTATAGTTATGTGGTGTAAGTCATAAGGCTCAAGATCAAGCTCTAAGAAGGAGATCAAGGTCACTAGAAGGAGAACAAGTGTCAAAACCAGAACTGGAAGCAGCCCAAAAGAGCTAAGTTCATCTTGATCTTTAGTTTGGGTTGTTCCTATATTTGGAGATGTGCTATGTGACCTTTGCAGGATGTTGGAGCAAAGAAATGTCAATCTAGATCAAGTCAAGCCGACTTGATGATTTATGAGTCCAACATCAAAGCTCAAGCATGTGAAATGCTATAGATGTAATACTTAAGAGAAGGTATGTTTCTAGACTTAGTACATTGGTTTTTGTGTACTAATATACTTGTCTAAGTGCTAGAAACAGAAGGAAGAAGAAAAGGAAAGAGGTGCAAATGGCTTGGCTGTGTACAGCCAAGACTCAGCTCAGACTGGCACACCGGACTGTCCGGTGGTGCACCGGACAGTGTCCGGTGGTGCCAGGTTGAACTCCGGTGAACAGGCCGCTCTCGGGAGAAGTCTGGCGACGTACGGCTATAATTCACCGGACTGTCCGGTGAGCCAACGGTCGGCTGGGCCAACGGTCGGCCGTGCAATCAGCACGTGACGCGTGACCGAGCCAACGGTCAGATGGGGGCACCGGACTGTCCGATGTGCACCGGACAGTGTCCGGTGTGCCAACGGCTCCAAGACTGCAACGGTCGACTACGCCAATTTTGGAAAGAAATCGGGCACCGGACAGTGTCCGGTGGTGCACCGGACTGTCCGGTGCGCCACCCGACAGAAGGCAAGATTTGCCTTCCTGGATTGCTTCCAACGGCTCCTAGGCCCCATTGTGCCTATAAAAGGGACCCCTAGGCGCCTCAAGCAAAATACAAGTGCAGCCAACAAGTGTAGACATCACTCGAATCAATTCTCACTCTCCCTCTTGTGTGTAACTCTATAGTTTGTGTAGAAGGCACAACTATAAGCCTTTAGAGAGAGGAGAAGTGCTGCTAAGAGCTAGAGCAAGGTCTTGAGCGTATCGTTACTCTGCCGAGGTGCTGTCGAGAAGTTTGTAAGCAGCCACGGTGTTGTAACCCAACTCAATAGTGAAAGGCTCTATCTGTCACACTGACAGATCTGAGCAAACGGAGGAAGGAGTTGAAATAGACTCCAAGCCCAGGTGTGGCTAACTCCAACGAGGACTAGGCAAGCATTTCAGGCTTGGCCGAACCTCGGGATAAATCCTTGCGTCTGTGTGCTCTGTTCTGTATTGTATCCTGACTCTCTGTCTTACTCGATTTTATATCTGCACTTCAACACTTATCCGTGGTATAAGCTTTATTTGAAGTGCAGGACATTTTGAGACAGGATCTCCGATTCCGCTGCAACCTACTCGAAGGATCTTCTCACTCCACTGCGTACTAAGTCTTCGAGTAGAGTAAGAACTTAAGTTTTAAAGTAATAAGTTTTATTCGCCTATTCACCCCCCCCTCTAGGCGACATCCAGATCCTGTTCCCAGGTCAAAGGGAACTTTCACGGACGAATTCACGCCTTGCCCGAGGGCCTCCCCAGGCAGTGGGCGCACCTCGGCTCGCCTGAAGCCCAGCTTGAGCAGACTTTGTCGTGCAGCGACCTCGACCAAATCGCCTTACCAACCGACCGTATCACATGCGCATTCAATGCGGGAATCGCCTGACACCTTATCCTGACACGCGTGCCTCAGTCGGCAATGTCAAAGTGACCGCGTCACTTCACCCCTTTACTGACCGTTCAGACAGGAAAACAACACTGTTCGCCCCGCTCCGGCTACTGTGCCAACCACAAGGGTAAACCTGAGTCACGATCTCCCACGAGTTCGGCCTCGGGCGCAACAGGGAGCTCCGCCTCGCCCGACCCCAGGCCTCGGCCTCAGCCTCGGCCTCGAGGGAAGGTCCCCGTCTCGCCCGACCTCGGGCCTCGGCCATAGCCTCGGCCTTGGGAGAAGGACTCCGCCTCGCTCGACCTCAGCCTCGGCCTCGGAGGAGTTGCCGCCTCGCCCAACCTCGACCTCGGACCGACTACGCTACAAGGGATACATCATTACCCTACCCCTAGCTAGCTGCCTCAGGCTACGAAGGATCAAGACCGGTGTCCCATCTAAGTTACTCCGGTAACAGGTAATGATGGTTCCCCGCGTGTGCCCATGACGTCGGGTTGCTCTCAACCTCCTACGGAAGCAAGGCGTCAGTAGCATCCATGTCGCACCGCCAGCTATGCTTCTACAGGGCTCAAGGCACTTCTCCGACGACCACATTGGTACATGTACAGGGCTCAAGGCACTTCTCCGCCAGCCACGTTAGTTCATAGCTACACCCCATTGTACAGCTGGGCATGTCCTTATATCTATAAAAGGGGATGTCCAGGGTCTTCCTAAGGCACGTCGAGAGACGGGGGGAACAGGAAAAAGAGCGCGCGTACGAACACACAGACACACGCAGGGACTCTCTCCCTCTCTCTCGCTCTCGCCCTCGCTCTCTCACGACGCTTGTAACCCCTACTACGAGCACCCCGGTGCAAGATAACATAAGCCTCGTTTCCCTCTTGTGTTAGATCTTGCATCAACCCATCTGGGTAGGGACACGCAGTGACAAATTTACTGGTCGGTTGACGGTCCTCGCGGGTCCGAAACGCCGACAGTTGGCGCGCCATGTAGGGGCTCGTTGCATGTTGACAATACTTTCCCGTTGAGTTCCAGATGGGTAGCTTTCAGCAGTCTCTTCAGCCCGGGATGGTGCTCCGCTTTAGGAGTCTCAAGTTCATGTCCCTCGACGGCAGTTACGACATGGTACTCCTCCCCTCGCAGCACGGCAACAACGATGGTCGTCGGCTCGCCCGGCGAAGGCAAACTCGACGACGACTTCCTCCCACGGTGGAAGAGGAACACTCGGGTTTGCCCCGCTACCCTCCTCGCCGGAGGAGGAGGAGACGGGGCAACCGTGGCCAGGAAGGAGGCGGCACCTCATCGGCTATCGGACTAGAGCGAGTCGACGACGCTGGCACCCCTGCGGGGGACATGTCGGGTGCTGTCCTCACACCTGAGACAATGACGGGTGTCGCTTACCCACAATGTGCCAACCCCAAGCGGACTGATGACGCCAGCACCCTCACGAAGGACTTGCTGGGCGTTAGCCTCGTACCTGAGATAACGGTGCAGTCCGTCCCCGACGCGACTTCACCACCGTCCATCGACCAAAAGGTACCATCCGTTTTTCATCCTGTTCCCTTTAGATTCAGCTTCGATCCGCCAAGCGACCCGCTTCGGTGAGCGCTTTCGCTAGGGCATATCCTGACCTTTCGAGGTATCATATGTGGTCAACTTGGGACCGACTGACGGCCGTCCCAACCTCCGGACCCGTGGGTTCCGAGGAAGAGGACGACCCCGACGTCAGTTGGGATTTCTCCGGACTCCGTGATCCCAGTGCCATGCGCGACTTCATGTCCGCATGTGACCACTGCCTCTCCGGTTGCTCTGATGATGGTCACAACCTTGACGACGAGGGTTGCGACCCAACTCGCGAGTGCTACCACATCGATCAGGAGGATCACGATGGAGAAAACCACCTTGGCATACCAGGAAGCGACGGCGCCCTTGCACCTGCGACTCGCATTGAGATCCCGCGGGAGCTAGCGGTGGTCCAAGTCCCTGCGGGGGGTTAGGACACACAGCTTGAGCAACTCCGCAAGATGCAGGCCAAGCTCGACGAAGAAGTGGGGCGACTTGTGCAGCTCCGGCAAAACATCGAGCAGGAGTGGGTAGGACAGGCACTCGCCGGAGGAGCGCATCGTCAGGCCCAGGACGTCCAGCGCCGCATTATTGACGATGCCAGGGCAATGCTGCCCCTGGCCTTCAACGGGGCCAGCCAGAGCCTAGCCCCAGCAGCAATGTTGCTTTGGACAATGCCGGAGCCATCCACCACCGAAGGGCGACGTATCCAGGGCGAGCTCAAGGGCCTCCTGGAAGACGCCGCTGTCCGACAAGCCGAGAGCTCTGCCTCCCGGAGGCGAGGAGACCCCTCGGAGCATCACGCAACGCCCTCCCGGCGCATGCGGGAGGCCTCGGTCCACACCGAGCGCACACGGGACGGGACGCCTGCGGCCCCGGATCGCCTCGGTGACAATCAGCGCCACCGCGACCGTCGAGCCTGCCTCGAGGAAAAGGTGCGCCGAGGCTACCACCCCAGGTGTGGGCGACACTACGACAGTGATGAGGATCGGAGTCCCTCGCCCGAGCCACCAGCTCCGCGTGTCTTCAGCCGGACCATACGACGAGCGCCGTTCCCGGCCCGGTTCCGAGCCCTGACTATAATCACCAAGTACTCAGGGGAGACAAGGCCGGAGTTGTGGCTTGCGGACTACCGGCTGGCATGCTAGCTAGGAGGGGCGGACGACGACAACCTCATCATCCGCAACCTCCCCCTTTTCCTCTCCGACGCTGCCCGGGCCTAGCTGGAGCATCTGCCTCCTGCGCAGATCTCCGACTGGGACGACCTGGTCAAGGCTTTCGCTGGAAATTTCCAGGGTACGCACGTGCGCCCTAAGAACTCATGGGATCTCCAAAGTTGCCGCCAGGAGCCCGGGGAATCCCTGCGAGAGTACATCCGACGGTTTTCAAAGCAGCGCACCGAGCTGCCCAACATCACCGACTCGGATGTCATCGGGGCATTCCTCGCTGGCACCACTTGCCGAGACCTGGTGAGCAAACTAGGATGCAAGACTCCTACCAAGGCGAGCGACTTGATGGACATCGCCACCAAGTTCGCCTCTGGTCAGGAGGCGGTCGAAGCCATCTTCCGGAAGGACAAGCAGCCTCAAGGAGGGCAGAAGGAAGATGCCCCCGAGGCGTTCGCCTAGCGTGGCACGAAGAAGAAGGCCAAGAAGAAGGCACAGGCAAAGCGCAACGTCGTCGACTCGGATCTCGTCACTGCTGCCGAGCACTGGAACCCTCGGAAGCCTCCCGGAGGGGCCAACGCGTTCGACAAGATGCTCAAGGAGTCGTGCCCCTATCACAGGGTTCCTGTCAAGCACACCCTTGAGGAGTGCGACATGCTCCGGCGCTACTTCAACAAGGCTGGACCCTCGGCAGAAGGTGGCAAGGACCAAGGCAACAACAAGAAGGGGGGCAACAAGGAAGAGGAGTTCTCGGAGGTCCGTGACTGCTTCATGATCTACGGCGGACAGGTGGCGAATGCCTCGGCTTGGCACCACAAGCAGGAGCGCCGTGAGGTCTGCTCAGTGAAGGTAGCGGCGCCGGTCTACCTAGACTGGTCCGACAAACCCATCACCTTCGACCAAGACAACCACCCCGACTACGTGCCGAGCCCAGGAAGGTACCCGCTCGTCATCGATCCGATCATCGGCAACGTTAGGCTCTCCAAGGTCCTCATGGACGGAGGCAACAGCCTCAACATCATATACACCGAGACCCTGGAGCTCTTGGGGGTTGATCGGTCCAAGATCCAGGCTGGTGCAGCACCCTTCCACGGGATTGCACCCAGAAAGCGTATCCTGCCCCTCGGGCAGATTGACTTGCCCATCTGCTTCGGAACTCCCTCCAACTTCCGAAAGGAAACCCTCACCTTCGAAGTAGTTGGGTTCCGAGGGACCTATCACGCGGTGCTAGGAAGACCGTGCTACGCCAAGTTCATGGCCATCCCCAACTACACCTACCTCAAGCTCAAGATGCCTAGCCCCAAGGGAGTCATCACCGTCGGGCCCACGTACCTCCACGCTTACGAGTGCGACATGGAATGCGTGGAGTACGCCGAGGCCCTCGCCGAGTCCGAAGCCCTCATCACCGACCTGGATTGCCTCTCCAAAGAGGCGCCCGACGCGAAGCGGCACGCCGGCAACTTCGAGCCGGCCGAGGCGGTCAAGTCCGTCTCTCTCGACCAGAGGCGGAGCCAGGATTACAATATAAGAGGGGCTGACCAATTCATCACTACCATGTGGTAAAAAATATTGTATGATGTTATTAATATTAAGCACTCGATATGAAATAAAAATTTTAATTCTTTATAAATTATCTTAGTCTATAAATCTATTTCTAGCTAATTGATATATTGAACTAAAGTTGTGTCACAGTAACAATACCAAAATAATAAAGTTAACCATATTTAGATCTAATTTTGTAGTTTATGCTGACTTCCGACTACAACATGTGGTTTTGGTGATTGACGTTGTTGGGCTGTTGGCGCTTATTTTGTTGTTTTGCGTGATTACCTTCTCTAGACTTTGGTTGAAGGGCTATGGCAGAGGCAAGTCAAGTGGTCGGTGGCAATCGATAGCTACCCAGCTAGATGATAAGATAGATCATAAAGAGGTGAGGTTTAGATATCAACGTCTGCAAGCGAATTAGGTTTGATGTCTCATATCATCGATTGGTCATTCAACGAGTATTGTATCTTATATTCTATTTCTTTTAAACTTTAATTGACATACTACAACAGAGTTATGGATTATATATTACCAACCACTATATTAAACATTTAATAATTATGCTGCACAAAATCTAAATTATATATATTTAGACTACACAAAAATTAAAGTATATACATCCGCGCGCGTCGCAGCCTTGGGTGGGGCCATGGCCCCTGCTGGCCCCCCCCCTTGGCTCCACCCCTGCTCTCGACACCAGCAACAACGCCGGCAAGAAAGTCAGGATCGGCTCCGAGCTCGACCCCAAATAGGAAGTAGTGCTCGTCGACTTTCTCCACGCAAACGCCGAAGTTTTTGCGTGGAGTCCCTCGGACATGCCCGGCATACCGAGGGATGTCGCCGAGCACTCACTGGACATTCGAGCCGGTGCCCGACCCGTGAAGCAGCACCTGCGCCGTTTTGATGAAGAAAAGTGCAGAGCCATAGGCGAGAAGGTCCACAAGCTGATGGCTGCAGGGTTCATCAAAGAGGTATTCCATCCCGAATGGTTAGCTAACCCTGTTATCGTAAAGAAAAAAGGTGGGAAGTGGAGGATGTGCGTAGACTACACTGGGTTAAACAAAGCATGTCCGAAGGTTCCCTACCCTCTACCCCGCATCGGTCAAATTGTGGACTCCACTGCTGGGTGCGAAACCCTGTCATTCCTCGACGCCTATTCAGGCTATCACCAAATCAAGATGAAAGAATCCGACCAGCTCGTGACTTCTTTTATCACACCTTTTGGCATGTATTGTTATACTACTATGCCATTTGGCTTGAGGAATGCAGGTGCAACCTACCAGAGGTGCATGAACCATGTGTTCAGAGAACACATCGGCAGGACGGTCGAGGCTTACATTGATGACATCGTCATCAAAACAAGGAAAGCCTCCGACCTCCTCTCTGACCTTGAGGTAACATTCAGTTGCCTAAAAGCGAAGAGCGTAAAATTCAATTCTGAGAAGTGTGTCTTTGGAGTCCCCCGAGGCATGCTCTTAGGGTTCGTCGTCTCCGAACGAGGCTTCGAAGCCAACCCAGAGAAAATCGTGGCCATCACCAACATGGGGCCAATCAAAGACTTGAAAGGAGTACAAAGGGTCATGGGATGCCTTGCGGCTCTGAGCCGCTTCATCTCGCGCCTCGGCGAGAAAGGATTGCCCTTGTACCGCCTCTTAAGGAAGGTCGAGCGCTTCACTTGGACCCCCGAGGCCGAGGAAGCCCTCGAAAACTTGAAGGCGCTCCTTACAAATGCGCCCATCTTGGTGCACCCTGCCGCGAAAGAAGCCCTCTTGATTTACGTCGCCGCAACCACTCAGGTGGTCAGCGCTGCGGTCATAGTCGAGAGACGAGAAGAAGGGCACGCACTGCTCATCTAGAGGCCAGTCTACTTCATCAGCGAAGTGCTATCCGAGACCAAGGTCCGCTACCCGCAAATCCAGAAGCTGCTATATGCAGTGATTCCTACACGGCGGAAGCTGCGACACTACTTCGAGTCTCATCCGGTTACTGTGGTGTCATCTTTCCCTCTGGGAGAGATCATCCAGTGCCGAGAGGCCTCGAGAAGGATAGCAAAATGGGCAGCGGAACTCATGGGCGAAACGATTTCATTCGCTCCTCGGAAGGCCATAAAATCCCAAATCTTGGCCGACTTCCTGGCTGAGTGGACTGACACCCAGTTGCCGACGGCCCCAATCCAGCCTGAACTTTGGACCATGTACTTCGATGGGTCGCTGATGAAAACCAGAGCAGGCGCGGGCTTGCTCTTCATCTCACCCCTCGGAGAACATGTGCGTTACGTAATACGCCTCCATTTTCCGGCGTCAAACAACGTGGCCGAGTACGAGGCCCTGGTTAATGGACTACGCATCGCCGTCGAGCTAGGGGTTCGGCGCCTCGACGCTCGTGGCAACTCGTAGCTCGTTATTGACCAAGTCATGAAGAACTCTCACTGTCGCGATCAAAAAATGGAGGCCTACTGCGACAAAGTTCGGCGCTTGGAAGATAAGTTCTACGGGCTGGAACTCAACCATGTTGCTCGATGGTGCAATGAGACCGTGGATGAGCTGGCGAAAATAGCCTCGGGACGAATGATGGTTCCCCCGGACGTCTTCTCCAAGGATATATATCAGCCATCCATCAAAATCGACGACGCGCCCGAGCCCGAGGAGGCCTCGGCCCGGCCCGAGGTACCCTCGGCCGCCGAGGGTGAGGCCCTACGTGTTGAGGGGAAGCGGAATGGGGGCACACCGGTTCCAAACTGGCAGACCCCATACCTGGAATATCTCCTCTGAGGAGAGCTGCCCCTCGACAAGGCCGAAGCTCGGCGACTGGCTCGGCGCGCCAAGTCGTTCGTTTTACTAGGTGATGAAAAGGAGCTGTACCACCACAACCCCTCAGGCATTCTCTAACGATGCATATCCATTGCCCAAGGACAAGAGCTATTACAAGAAATACACTCGGGGGCTTGTGGTCACCATGCAACACCTCAAGCCCTCGTGGGAAACGCTTTCCGACAAGGTTTCTACTGGCCAACCGCAGTGGCCGACGCCACTAGGATTGTACGCTCCTGCCGGGGGTGTCAATTCTACGCGAGACAGACGCACCTGCCTGCTCAAGCCCTACAGACAATACCTATCACTTGGCCGTTTGCTGTGTGGGGTCTGGACCTCATCGGTCCCTTGCAGAAGGCACCCGGGGCTTCACGCACCTGCTGGTCGCCATCGACAAATTCTCCAAGTGGATCGAAGTCTGACCCTTAACCAGCATCAGGTCCAAGCAGGCGGTGGCGTTCTTCACAAATATCATCCATCGCTTTGGGGTCCCAAACTCAATCATCACCGACAATGGCACGCAGTTCACTGGGAAAAAGTTCCTGGACTTCTGCTAGGACCAACACATCCGTGTGGACTGGGCCGCCATAGCGCACCCAATGACAAATGGGTAGGTGGAACGCGCCAACGGTATGATTTTGCATGGACTAAAGCCAAGGATCAACAATGACCTCAACAAGTTTGGCAAGCGATGGATAAAAGAACTACCCTCGGTGGTTTGGGGTCTGAGGACGACACCGAGCCGGGCCACGGGCTTCACGCTGTTTTTCCTATTCTATGGGGCCGAGGCTATCTTACCCAAGGACTTGGAATACGGTTCCCCGAGGACAAAGGCTTACGACGACCAAGGCAACCAGACCAGCCGAGAGGATTCATTGGACCGGATGGAAGAGGCTCAGGACATGGCCTTACTACACTCGGCGCGGTATCAGCAGTCTCTGTGACGCTACCACGCCTGAATGGTTCGGCCCCGAGGCTTCCAAGTGGGAGACTTGGTACTTCGGCTGCGACAAGACACCCGAGGGCGCCACAAGCTTACTCCTCCCTAGGAGGGGCCGTTCATCATCGCCAAAATCCTGAAGCCCAGGACATACAAGCTGGCCAACGATCAAGGCGAGGTCTACAGCAATGCTTGGAACATCGAATAGCTATGTCGCTTTTACCCTTAAAATGTTTCGAGTCGTTCATGTATCTCGTTTTCTTTACATGCATAAATAAAGTCTAACCATCAAGGAAGGATCAGCCTTACCTCAGCAAAGCCCGACCCTCCCTCGGGGGCTAGAAGGGGGGAACCCCCTCTGCATCAAAATTTTCCTCGGAAAAGTCTTTTACCAGAATGTCTTTCGCGCTTTTCGACTGCTTCGATAACAGAATCCTAAAAACGAGCGAGAGAGACCTTGAACGGCAAGGCCGATCGAGCCGAGGGACTCCTATGCCTCCGGGATACAGATACCTCACTCATCACCTTCCGCGAAAAGTAGCTCACGCTCGGATAAGCGATTCTGCTACCGAACAAGTCCTAACGCTCGAAAACTTTTCTGCCAGAACGACTTTCGTGCCTTTTCGACTGCGTCGACAACAGAATCCTAAAAACAACGGGAGAACACGTAAGAGGCAAGGCCAACCGAGCCGAGGGACTCCTACGCCTCTGGGATATGGATACCTCACTCATCACCTTCCACGAAAAGTAACTCACGCTCGGATTAGCGATTCTGCTACCGAACAAGTCCTAATACATGAAACAAGAGGAAAGAAAACGCGGCTTTATAATCCGACATTAAAATGTTTAGGCCTCAACGGCCGCAAAAAACATACGCATACTTCAAACAAACTATTCCTGCAGGCTCAGACATCAGCAGGGGGAGGAACAACACCCTTGGCGTCGTTTCCACCCTCGGCAGGATCTGGCACGGCCTTAGATGGCGACACGGGCGGAAGGATCTCCACCTCAAAGGAGGAAGCCAGCGCCGCACTTGGGCCCTCGACAGCCGCGTCAAGCCTCCAGACCTCGGCTAAGGCAGCCTCCTCTTTGTCGGGTAAGCAGTACCCCTCGCTGACCCGCTCCAGATCCACGTCGTAGTGGGAAGCGAGCATGGCGAAGGCCCGCCTAACGCCGTGGTGCAGCGCCCCACGGAGTCTGCTACGCACATGGCCGCCTAAGGCCCACAGGTGACTCTGGGGGGAGCTACCCGAGGGGACGCCGTCGAGGCCGAAGGCCCGGCAGAAAGCCGAGATAGCCTCGGACATGGCCACACGGTCGGCCTCCTTCTGCTCAGTCGCCTCGGCAAGCACCTTGCAGTTCTTGACAGACTCGTTAAGAGCCGTCTCGAACCCTGCAGACAGCGAGACAACATTCTTCAGATGCAAGGAGAAGAATGGAGACAAAAACAAAGTCACAAAGTGGGCAAAACATACCTTCGGCCCGAGCAGACGCCTTGGCCAGCTGCTCCGTAGCCTCAGCCAGCTGACCCCTAAGGGCCTAAGCCCGACTCACGGCCTCGGCAGCTTGGCTTCGAGACTGGTCCCGCTCGCCGATAGCCTGGCCGAGCTCCAGCTGCCGCTGCCGCATCTCCTCGACCTGGGAAGCCACCTGCTCCCGGGCCGACAAAACCTCCGCTCGTGCCAACGCCGCCTCCGTCCGCGCCGCTGCTGCTGCCTCCGACTTCAGCCCATCGCAGAGCAACCGAAGGTCCGCCACCTCAGCGCTCCATTGGGCAAGGCGCTCATTGGCCTTGGCAAGCGCCGCCCGCTGGGATCGCAGCGACCTCCAAACGTCGCTTTCGCGGCGGATGAACAGCGACTTGGCGGTGCTCGCGTCCGCGAGCTCCTAAGGAAGGAAAATGAGATGTCACAAAGAATGCCCTGATCACGTAAGGTGTACGTCTAAGTCCTTACCTGGAAAACCCTGGGAACGTCCATGGAAAGGGTTTCCATGGTCGACCGAAGCGACCTCATCGCCGCCTCGGTATACTCACGAAAACTATCCCGAGCCTTCTCCTCCAACTCATTGTTGAGGAGGAGGAGGGGCTCTGAGGTGCCGCGGCCCCAGAACCGGAGCGACTGCCCGCACCATTCATTGGGATTGAGCTATGCAGGGATAAGGCCGCTGCTCCCTAGGACAGGCCACGGTTCTACACGCCCGTCCACCGAGGCATCGGGTCCCCCTGCAGCCGACGCGTCAGGTACCACCGTCGTCAACGTACTGGGCCTCTCCTCGGCTAAGGTGGCGGGCCTCCTATCACCAGCCTCGGCAACGACGGCCACACTCTCCTCGTGGCCGAGAACAGGGAGGTCGAGAATGACCACGGGCGGTGGCACCTCAACCATCCTGACGTCGGCAGTGATGGGCGGCTCCACGAGTGAATCAGCGACGGCCCTGGCAGGAGTCGATGCCGGCGCCGACGACAAGTCAGGCAGGCTCAGGGCCATGGCCGCGTCAGTAGCCTCCCCTGGCATGATGGCCGCTCCAACGGGGGGGGTCATCCTGAGAGGCTTGCTCCATGGCAACTCGCGCCGCCTGGGCCCCCCGCTAGAGGGCGCGTTGTGCGGAGGCCAACCAACCGGCATGGCGCGCCGCGGCACCGGCCGATGAGGCCGGCTTCGTCTTGAGGGCCTTCGTGGGGGCTAGACCAGCCAGGCCCTGCCTTCGCTTGCTGAAAGAGAGAGACGACAAGTTCAAGACACACAATGAAAGAACCAAAACAGAGGTACCCTCAGATACTTACCCGCTCCAGGGCAAGGCCAATCGTGCCTATGGGGAGGCCCCTCGGGCCCCTATCTCCGCAGGCGCTGCCGAAGGTTGCTCCGCCAACGGCTTCGGCACCGTTTCCGCATTGGACGCCCGAGGCACCGAGGGAGCGACCGGCCCAGGCGTCGTCACGACGTCCGAGGGACCTGCCTCCTATGCAGCCAGCGCGGGCACCTGCTCTTGGGGGACAGGCGGATCGGCCTGACCCCCCGGAGCCACAACAACTGTCTTGGCCAAGGGGTCATGTACCCCCTCGACCTGCCCCCGCTCCTCGGATTGGGACCTTGGTGTCCCGCCCCCAGGCGCTAATGATGCCAGCCCACTTGGAGGCTGGCTCGGCGACCCCTGGCCCAGCCTCGGGTCCGAGCTAAGGCCAAGTCGGGCCGCCATGTCGTCGTCTTCGTCGTCGTCATCATCATCATCATCGTCGTCGTCAGGCGTCTCCGGCGACGACTCCCTCGGGAGCCCATCCCTCGCCTGCCTCCGACGACGCTTCTCTAAAGCTTCCCGAGCTAGCATCCTCTCACGAGCTCGGGCCTTTTCCACGTCCTTCTTCTCCTTCTCCTTCTCTGCGGCAAGCCTCCGTGCGGCTCGGTCCGCCGCGTCCTCCGGGACCGGTGGCCAAACGGGTTTATAAATCCTCAACCCCTAGGGACGAACAAAAATCCCAACAGTAGGAATCAAAGGTGTAGAGAACTCGACACAAAACAGAAGGAGGATCAGACGCTTACCAGGGACACATACCCGCGGTCGGGACGCATCGCGGGCTGGCTAAGGGCGCCGACATCCGGCCTCCCTACCGTACTTGTTACCCGCTTGAGGAGGTCGTCGGCGGAGAGGGAGGTCGAGGACATCCGCGAGTCCTCTGAATCGACCCCTAGCTTCATCTCCGCGAGCCGCAACCGCCGCTCGGCCAAAGGGAGCACCCTCCGACGATGGATAGCGGCGACGACCCTCGCAGCGGTAAGGCCCGCATCTCGTAACTTCTGCAAGGCCTGCAGAATAGGCTGGAGCTTCTCCTAGTTCTCGCGCGTGGCCCCCCAGCGCCAGTTAGTGCCGGCGGCGGTCACCACTCGTTGAGAAAACGGCGGAAGCATCCCGCCATCGTTCCGGAGATAAAATCACCGGTTCTGCCACCCCTTGTTCGAAGATGCAAGGGAGGCAGGGATGTACTGATGCGCGTGTCCCAGTCTCAGCTGGAGGGTGCAGCCACCGGCCCGCACCGCCATACGGACCTTCTTCGCCTTCGTCGTCGCGGCAAAGAACTCCGCGGAGAAGAGATGGGTCCACAGGTCCCAGTGAGGGTCAATCCCCAAAAAACCCTCGTAAACCGCCGCGAAGATGGCCGCTTGCATGATAGAGTTGGGGTTGAAGTTATGCAGCTCCACCCCGTAGTGGTGCAGGAGCGCCCGCATGAAGCGGCTCGCTGGCACTCCGAACCCCCGCTCATGGAAGGGGATGAAACTGACCATGTACCCCGACGGCGGAGTCGGGTCAGCCTCACTCGCGGGGGCCATCCACTCCGGCTGCGGCCCACCGAAGAGGGGACGGAGCAAACCATCGGCCACGAGGGCCTCCAGATCCTCCACAGCGACGGTGGAGAAAGGCCACGGGTCACGCGGCGGAACGATGGTCACGATCTCCCACGAGTTCGGCCTTGGGCGCAACAGGGAGCTCCACCTCGCCTGACCCCAGGCCTCGGCCTCAGCCTCGGCCTCGGGGGAAGGTCCCCGTCTCGCCCGACCTTGGGCCTCGGCCACAACCTCGGCCTCAGGAGAAGGACTCCGCCTCGCCCGACCTTAGCCTCGGCCTCGGAGGAGTTGTTGCCTCGCCTGACCTCGGCCTCGGACCGACTACGCTACAGGGGATACATCATTACCCTACCCCTAGCTAGCCGCCTCAGGCTATGAAGGAACAAGACCGATGTCTCATCTAAGTTACTCCTGTAATAGGTAATGATGGTTCCCCGCGTGCGCCCATGACGTCGAGTTGCTCTCAACCTCCTACGGAAGCAAGGAAACGTCAGCAGCATCCATGTCGCACTGCCAGCTATGCTTCTACAGGGCTCAAGGCACTTCTTCGACGGCCACGTTGGTACATGTACAAAGCTCAAGGCACTTCTCCGCCAGCCATGTTAGCTCATAGCTACACCCCCATTGTACAGCTGGGCATCTCCTTGTAACCATAAAAGGGGATGTCCAGGGCATTCCTAAGGCACACCGAGAGATGGGGGGAACGGGAAAAAGAGGGCACATACGAACACACGGACGCACGCATGGACTCTCTCCCTCTCTCTCGCTCTCGCCCTCGCTCTCTCGCGATTCTTGTAACCCCTACTACGAGCACCACGGTGCAAGATAACATAAGCCTCGTTTCTCTCTTGTGTTCCATCTTGCATCAACCCATCTAGGTAGGGACACGCAGCGACAAATTTACTGGTCGATTGATGGTCCTCGCGGGTCCGAAACGCCGACAAAAAGAATAAATATAAAACGAACTAAGGATCGTCCTTGGCGCAGAAGTCAACTGGGGAAACGACACCTAGATCAGATCAAACTCCTCGCCTTGTGACTCCTCCTGAACCACCTGCTCTTCTCCTGTGGGGGGTGTGAGACAGCAAGGGTGAGCTCACACATGATCATAGCTCAACAAGTTGTGGGGAACCAGTGGACATGAACTCACAAAGGTGAGAGTTCATGTGATGTGTAAGGCTAATCAATGACAGGGGTTAAAGCTGAGCATTGCTTTTAATTAGTTGGTCAAAATTTTATTAGCAGTTACTAAATGTAAGTAAATACTAAACCTTAATAAAAGTAGTAGAACAAAATTAAATAATAATCCCATGCAATGCAATTGACAAAATTGAATTTAAGTTCCATAAATTAATCATCAGAGAGTCCTGAGCTGCTCATGACCGTGAGCTCAGCTAGTATACCAGTTTTACACTCTGTAGAGGTTGTACTCTTTACCCACAAGTCATGTTACCCCTCTGCCAAGGGATCGCGACTCCCATACACCTCTACCTAGGAAGCGAGGCAGGGCAACACTACGAGGCCTTTACAAAGTTCCACTAGCTTCCAAAAACCGCTTACAGTTTATGGGAAGAGCACTTGCAAGAATCCCCCATCTGACCGCCATCGCAGCAAAATCAACCCAAGAACCTCCTTGCATGCAACTCCCCTACTGCCCTTGCCCCTTTTGGGCAAGGTAGTCTTCCACTAGCTTTCTTAATTAGTTAGCCAAGGGGTCCCATTCCTCCCTTGTGGTGGCACGTGTTTCTCAAGTTAAGCTCTATGTTCCAATTAACATTAATGATCTTGACATGAACATAAATAGTATAACAAAAGAATTGGAACATAGATATAATGGAAAATTATCCCAAAACCATGTAAAGCCATAGCAAACTACCCAAGTGATTTAGGGGTAAACAAGGTAATGAGAGAAACAATCTAGGGTGACCTATTGGGTCCCATCAAAATTAAACCTATGCATGAGTACGTGATATTAAAGAACATTATTAGGTAAAAAGTGGTCAAGGGCATAACTTGCCTTTAATAAGCTCCTGCTCAGCTACTTCTATCTGCTGGTCACCAGGATCCTCAGTCACAGGTTCTTCTACTCGCCACATTACAAACAAGCACATTATATAGAGAAAATTAACATCACACCAAACATATAAAAAATACACAATAATAATCTACACATTAAAATAAAATCTTAGGAACAAGAATCATAATTTTTAGAGTTATAGATTTTAAGATATGAATTTCTAAATGTTTTATGTGCTTAAAATAGGATTAAATGAGGAATTATTTTTCTTACTACTTTTATGACACAACAGCTACTTTAAGTGATAGAGAATAAAATCATAAAATTTTAGAAACTGGAATGAAGTAATTTGGAGTTCATATGAATTTTCTATGATTTATTAAAGTTTTAGTAATTGTTTTCATATTAAAAATTCATTTATAATTTATTTTCTCTGATTTAATACTATTCTGGACTGGGCCTCAAATTCATAAAAGGTCAGGGGCCTCGGGGTAAAACTCTGCAGACATAGAGCACAACGCTAGAGAATGGCAGGTTTATTTCTCTGTTTCACAGGGACTCTTGTGTAAAGCCACCAGCCGAAGGCGTACGGGGCGTTGACGACCGTCCGACTAGAGATCAAGCGCCCAGATTAATTCAAGCTGGTTATGTACACTGCTGCGCCAACTACCATTGGATCTCAGATCCGCGGTCCACGTCTACTAGCGCGGAGGGGTATTCCTCATTTTAATCATGACCGCCCGCGCCCGATCCGACGGCCGCGCAAGCTTCGCCTTCCACCCAACCCGAGCCACCCAATCAGTCTCTATGCACGGCGGCGGGATCATCAAAGCTCACAAATCCGGCCAACCCGAGCGCCAAACACAAATTCGCCCGGCTCTCGCGAGATTCGCGACCTCCCGAACCCATTTCGCCCCTCAATTTCCCTTGTCCCACAACACAGATCCCCGGCCCACGGTGCGGTCTAACACACAGCGGAGCAAATCATTCCAACGAGCAATTACAAGGATTAGACGATTCAAACGCGGCGCGGTGTGAACTCCTATCTACCAAGGAATGATCCGCAATCCAGAGAGGGGAAAGTTACCGCCGAGGAGGGCCGAGGGGATCAATGGTGTGGCGTCGGTCGACTCGACAGCAATAGCGGCGCCCGATTCATCCCAAGAATACCTCGGGCGACCTTCACCGCCACCGGGCGACTCCAATCGAACTCCCGCCAAGAGCTTGGGTAGACACGGCCCGAGGTTCTACGGCGGCGGCAATTCTCCCTTTAACGATGATGGCGCGGCCGAGAGAGGAAAGATGAGCTATGGGCGGCGCCTGGACGGAATGCAGGGAAAAGCCACGGTGGTTCGATTCTTATATTCTGATTCGGTGGGAACGGCCTGCCCGATCTTCGCGGTGATCTTGACTGCACGGACGTGCCACCGCTGACGAGATCCGTGGAGAAGAAAGCGCTGATAGCGCGGGGCCACAAGGCAGTGAGGCGAGTGAGCGGGCGCGCTGTGTGCGACTGACGGCCGGGCCCACGCGACATGGTGCTGAGTTGAGAGGGAGCGCGAGTGTGTGGCTGGATGGTGGACCCAGCGTGTCAGCGCCGGTCTGGCTGGGCTGCGCAGTGAAGGTGGAAGTGGGCCGCCCGCAGGGATTTAGGCCCAACCGCGCACAGCACTATTTTCTTTTTTTTCTTTTCTTTTCTGAGTTCCTTTTTCTCATTTTGAATTTCAAATTTTGACTTTAAATTTTGGTTTTGACTAATTCATATTTCAATTGTACAAATTCAAATCTAGTGATGAACAAGGTATAATTGTTTATGTATGTATTTTCCTTCATGGCATCTTTCCTCTCTTTCTTTATTATTTCAAATTCTAAATTGTAAACCAAGTCTTAATTCCCATTGATGTAATCACTATTTTCAGTGAATGCACACACACAAAAGCCTCAGTATGATGCACAATTTATTGGCATACATTTTATGTTTATTTGTTTTCATGTGATGTTCTCATGAAATGATAAATATGGACAACACACATATATACAAAGGAATGTCATCTCTCCCTTTTAGGTTATCCTCCACAAATTACAAGTTGGGTATTACAAATACTACCCCCCTTAAAAATAATCTCGTCCTCGAGATTTAGGAAGAACGAGGAAAAAGATGGGGAAAATCTATACGAAGCTCTTCTTCTCTTTCCCATGTTGCTTCATCTTCGCCATGGTGACTCCATTGCACTTTACACATCTTTATCACCTTATTTCTTGAATCGAGTCAATGTGTCAAGAATCTTGATCGGATATTCCATGTAAGTCAAATCTCCCTGAACACTAAGCTCTTCCATTGGTAACTGTTCCTCGGGGACACGGAGACACTTCTTCAGTTGTGATACATGGAACACATTATGCACATCCGGTAGACTATCAGGTAACTCGAGTTGGTATGCCATCTCCCCAACTCGCCTAAAGATCAAGAATGATCCAATATAGCAAGGGGACAATTTGCCCTTGACTTTAAATCTCCTCATTCCACGAAGTGGTGACACCTTGAGGTACACATAATCTCCTTCAAATTCGAGTGGTCTTCTTCTATTATCTGCGTAGCTCTTTTGCCTGGTTTGAGCTACCCTCAAATTCTCTCGAATTATATGGACTTGTTCTTCCAGTCTGATCCCAATATAGAGGAGTCCTGCACTTCGTCCCATATAAAGCTTCAAAAGGTGACATCTTCAGACTGGCCTGATAGCTATTATTATATGAGAACTCAGCATATGGTAGACTTTTATCCCAACTTCCTCCATGCTGAAGGGGACAAGCTCTCAACATATCTTCTAATACTTGATTAGTCCTTTCAGTCTGCCCATCCGTCTGAGGGTGATAAGCCGTACTAAAATTCAACTTTGTATTCATGTTCTCATGAAAGCTTCTCCAAAATCTTGAGGTAAACTGTGAACCTCGATCAGACACAATCTTCTTTGGTACTCCATGTAAGCACATAATCCGAGCCATATATAACTCTGCCAGTTGAGAACCTTTATAAATAGTCTTGACAGGAATGAAGTGAGCCACTTTAGTCAATCTATCCATAATCAGCCATATAGCATCATATCCTTTCTGGGTGCGAGGCAATCCACTAATGAAATCCATACCAATCTCTTCCCACTTCCACTCGGGTATCTTCAGTGGATGCAATAGTCTAGCTAGCCTCTGGTGTTCAGCCTTAACTCTTTGACACACATCGCACATAGCCACATGTGCAGCCACATCCCTCTTCAATCCATACCACCAATATTTCTGCTTCAAATCCTGATACATCTTGGTACTACCAGGATGAATAGAATAATCCGAGTCATGGGCCTCCTTCAATATAGTCTCACGAAGGCTTTTAATATTAGGAACACATATCCTGTCCTTGAACCATATGGTTCCTTGCTCATCTTCCGTGAATTCTGGACCTCGACCTTCAGTAATAAGATCCTTAATCTCTTGTATCTTAGCATCACCAATTTTTCCTTTGCGGATTTCTTGCTCCAAAGTAGGTTCCACATCAATAGTAACTCCTTCAGTGTGAGCAACTATCCCTAGGTTAAGTCTCCTGAAATCCTCAACAATCTCATCAGGTAGCTGGGCAACAACAGCTGAATGAACATGCTCCTTTCGACTCAAGGCATCTGCACCCAAATTTGCCTTGCCCGGGTGATAGTGAATCTCCAAATCATAATCCTTAATAAGCTCCAACCAACGGCGTTGCCTAAGGTTGAGATCCTTCTGAGTGAATATATACTTCAAACTCTTATGATCCGTGTACACTTGGCACTTGGTCCCCATGATATAATGTCTCCATATCTTAAGCGCATGCACAACGGCTGCCAATTCTAAGTCATGAGTGGGGTAGTTCAATTCATGTTTCCGCAATTGACGAGAAGCATAGGCAATCACATGTCCCTCTTGCATGAGCACACATCCCAAGCCTTGGCCACATGCATCACAATAAATATCAAATCCCTTCTGTAGATCTGGCATAACCAACACTGGTGGTGACATCAATCTCTTCTTCAATTGATCAAAACTATCTTGGCACTTCTCATCCCACTTAAACTCTCTACCCTTCTCTAGAAGTGAGGTCATAGGCTTCGCAATCTTAGAAAATCCTTCAATAAATCTCCGATAATATCCTGTAAGTCCCAAGAAACTTCGAATCTCAGTAAATGTAGTGGGTATTCTCCACTCCATTATCTCCTTAACCTTAGCAGGATCCACTGATATTCCTCCATTAGAAATTATATGTCCAAGGAATGGCACCTCACCAATCCGAAACTCGCATTTGCTAAACTTGGCGTAGAGTTGATTATCTCGTAGCTTCTGTAGCACCAATCTCAGATGTTCCTCATGATCACTATCACTCTTGGAATAAATAAGTATATCGTCGATGAACACTATGACGAATCTGTCCAAATACTCCATAAACACCTTATTCATCAAATTCATAAAATAAGTTGGTGCATTAGTTAATCCAAACGACATAACAGTGAACTCATATAATCCATATCGAGTCGAGAAAGCCGTCTTAGGAATATCCGATGGCCTAATCCTCATCTGATGGTAACCGGATCAGAGATCAATCTTCGAGAATACCCTTGCACCTCTCATCTGATCAAATAAATCCTCAATACGGGGTAACAGATTCTTGTTCTTCATAGTAACATCATTAAGTGATCTATAATCCACACACATCCGTTGTGATCCATCCTTCTTCTGTACATACAGAACCGGTGCTCCCCAAGGTGAGGAACTCGGACGAATGTACCCAGCCTCTTGTAACTCCGTTAACTGTTTCTTAAGTTCCTTTTAGAGATGGCAACGAGTACAAACCCATCGGGTTTTGCTATCCCAAACCCGTACCCGTGAAAAATATTTACACCCACTAAAAAACCCGTACCCATCGGGTTTGCGGGTACCCACGGGTTACCCGCGGGTTTTTATCTCCAATATGCTTATTCTTTTTATAATCAATAAGTATCGTAATGATTAATGAGATCATGGTCCAAAATTTATGTAATGAACAACGAGTTCATGATTTGGTATAAAAAATATTAGTAGAGAGAATTAAATACAAATAATAAGTTGTATAAGCAAGTTACCTGCACTAAGTTATACATCCACCACATATATAACGCTAGTAATAACTATAATAGCAAGCAAGCAACACTATCACCAACTACTTATACATTCACTATTTGATAAAAATTAGGAAGTAAATAGGTAGATAATAAGTTTGTTGTTCGTTTATAAAAGAAAATGACAATATGCACTAGGTTTGGTCGGGTTTAAAAAACCCACGGGTTCACGGGTTTGGGTACTATAGGAACAAACCCGTACCCATGAACCCGTCGGGTATACATTTATGCCCATTAACAAACCCATGGGTATGAAAATTAACCCAAACCCGTACCCTAATGGGGTAAAAACCCATCGGGTTTCGGGTACCCATTGCCATCTCTAGTTCCTTTAACTCCTCTACGGACATCCTGTATGGCCGTTTAGAAATAGGGGCAGTTCCAGGTAAGAGATCAATAACAAACTCAACTTCTCTATCAGGTGGCATCCCTGGTAACTCCTCTAAAAAGACATCTTGAAAATCTCTAACCACACGGATGTTGTCACCAACAAACTCCTCAAGTATGAAGAACATTGCACGTTTGGAAGAGGTGGTTATTGCAATATTAACTTGAAATCTTTCTCCTTTAGGGCTGGTGAGTTCTACGGTACCTCTACCACATGCTATAATGGCCTTTGCCTTTCTTAACCATGACATACCAAGGATCAGATCTATACTGCTTGCCTCTAATATTATAGCAGTAGCTCCAAATTCTCTTCCCATAATTGTTAATGTCAATCTACGTGTCATTTGATTTGCCTCAATAGGCCCTTTAGGTGTAATTACTATCATTGGTTTTCTCATATTTAGCAGTGGTATCTCATTTGTGTTGGCATATCGAGCAGACATAAATGAATGTGTAGCACCAGAATCAAATAATATGGTTGCAGGAATTGCATTAACGTAAAACATACCAAGTACGATGTCAGCACCATCAGGAGTAGCATCAACGCTGACTTGATTAACCCTGGCAATAGAGTATCCCTTGCCAGATCCTGGAGTCTGCTGCTTATTCTGAGCTGGGGTAGTAGCAATCCTCTGTGGGCAGACATTTGCATAATGTCTAGTCTTCCCACACTTGAAGCAAGTGGTGCTTGCACTCTGTCCTGAAAACTTCGTCGGGGTGCCAGTGGGGGTAGCCTGATGAGGCGGTGGAGTCCTCTGATGTGATTGCTGAACTGGGCGCTGGCCTCCGCCAGTGCGAACTGGTGTACCCTAGGGTGAACTGTAGCGAGGACGAACACTTCTGCTTCCTTGTCCTTGAGATATAACTTTCCTCTTCAAATCTCCCAGCTGACACGCTTGTGTTCAATAGCTAGGGCCTTATCAAGCAGCCTCTGAAATGATGGAAATGTGTGTGCCACAAGAGCATACTGCAGGGGTCCATTGAGTCCTTCAATAAAATATTCTTGCTTCCTCTCATCCTCAGCAACTTCATCTGGAGCATATTTGGATAGCTGGATAAACTTGTCGCGGTACTCGCTGACTGACATACTTCCTTGCTTCAGCGATAGAAATTCCTTCTTCTTAATTTTCATCAATCCAGCTGGTATATGATAATTTCTGAACTGTGTACTGAACTCTGCCCAAGTAATAGTATTAGCAGCATCGTGGGCAGCAGTATATGAATCCCACCAATCAGCAGCAGGACCTGTCAGACGACTAGAAGCATATAAAACCTTCTCCCGGTCAGTCATTGAGCAATGTTCAACATCTTCTCTATGGACTTCAGCCAATCATCTACGTCCAGTGGATCAGGAGAACTAGCAAATGTCGGTGGCTTATGGCTCATGAATTCCCGGTGCTTATCTCGGGGTGGAACTGGTGGTGGTGGTGGCGGCAATGGCACTTGTTATTGTTGCTGCTGTTGCTATTGTTGTTGAAATTGCTGTTGCAGCTGCTGTTGCACCCTTCTCTCCTGGCGTATCTCTTCTCACTCCTGGCGCAACTCCTTGCGTATCTCTTCTCGTTCCTAGCGCATCTCCTGGCGTTCTTGCTGCATCTGAGCACACATATCTGCCATAGTGTCTGCCATTTGTTGCATCATCCTCATCCGAGCTGCAACCAGTGGGTCAACTCCGCCTGGTGGAGGATTAGGAGGATTCATCTCTGCTGGCTGTGGCTGGGGTTGTCTAAATATCCTCCGAGTGTGTCGTCTGGGAGGTAGATCAATTCCACCACCTCTCCTGGTATTGACCATCTGAGTTAGATACATATGGTAAGAGAATAGTAGACAAGGCAAGTATTTACAAATCATGTTACTTTGGGGGATTTATTAGCTAAACAAATTAATGTTTTACCTACTAAAGCTAACTCAATATCTTATGGTGGTACATGCTAAGATGTCCATCTATAATAATTCAATCAATCAAAGAAGCAAATCAGGCATTTATCATCAGAACAATCAACTAACATTTTTAAATAGAGAAAATAGTTTTAATTTTGTCTTAGGTTCCCTATCTCTTAGAAGATCATAAGTGTAGGATTCCAAGGTGTGAAATCCATCTTGTCTTAGAGTAGAAAAGGTAAGAATGATCAGAGTAGAACAGTAGAAGGTGAGACAGGATCAAGATAAGTATAAAAAGAATCAGAATAAGGTAAGTAGGTAAGAGTTTTGTCCATTTCTGTCTAGGTTTCGTCCTACAGTCAACATTTCCTCTGATACCACTTCTGTAACACCCCGACTTTAAGGGATAAAGCCAGGTGCATCTCATACATGCGCCAAGAAGACAACATATATAATAACAGAGTGTATAGAGATAAATGTCACAATAATCAGAGTATTTATTACATAGCGGAAGTCTTATTACAAAATAAAAGAATAAATATAAAACAAACTAAGGATCATCCTTGGCACAGAAGTCAACTGGGGAAACGACACCTAGATCAGATCAAACTCCTCGCCTTGAGGCTCCTCCTGAACCACCTACTCTTCTCCTATGGGGGGGGTGTGAGACAGCAAGGGTGATCTCACACATGATCATAGCTCAACAAGTTGTGGGGAACCAGTGGACATGAACTCACAAAGGTGGGAGTTCATGTGATGTGTAAGGCTAATCAATGACAGGGGTTAAAGCTGAGCATTGCTTTTAATTAGTTGGTCAAAATTTTATTAGCAGTTACTAAATGTAAGTAAATACCAAACCTTAATAAAAGTAGTAGAACAAAATTAAATAATAATCCCATGTAATGCAAATGACTAAATTGAATTTAAGTTCCATAAATTAATCATCAGAGAGTCCTGAGCTGCTCATGACCGTGAGCTCGGGTAGTATACCAGTTTTACACTCTACAGAGGTTGTACCCTTTACCCACAAGTCATGTTACCCCTCTGCCAAGGGATCGCGATTCCCATACACCTCTACTTAGGAAGCGAGGCAGGGCAACACTACGAGGCCTTTACAAAGTTCCACTAGCTTCCGAAAACCCGCTATAGTTTATGGGAAGAGCACTTGCAAGAATCCCCCGTCTGACCGCCATCGCAGCAAAATCAACCCAAGAACCTCCTTGCATGAAACTCCCCTACTGCTCTTGCCCCTTTTGGGTAAGGTAGTCTTCCACTAGCTTTCCTAATTAGTTGGCCAAGGGGCCCCATTCCTCCCTTGTGGTGGCACATGTTTCTCAAGTTAAGCTCTATGTTCCAATTAACATTAATGATCTTGACATGAACATAAATAGTATAACAAAAGAATTGGAACATGGATATAATGAAAAATTATCCCAAAACCATGTAAAGCCATAGCAAACTACCCAAGTGATTCAGGGGTAAACAAGGTAATGAGAGAAACAATCTAGGGTGACCTATTGGGTCCCATCAAAATTAAACCTATGCATGAATAAGTGATATTAAAGAACATTATTGGGTAAAAAGTGGTCAAGGGCACAACTTGCCTTCAATGAGCTCCTGCTCAGCTACTTCTATCTGCTGCTCACCAGGATCCTCAGTCATAGGTTCTTCTACTCGCCACAATACAAACAAGCACAATATATAGAGAAAATTAACATCACACCAAACATATAAACAAAATACACAGTAATAATCTACACATTAAAATAAAATCTTAGGAACATGAATCATAATTTTTGGAGTTATAGATTTTAAGATATGAATTTCTAAAGGTTTTATGTGCTTAAAATAGGATTAAATGAGGAATTATTTTTCTTACTGCTTTCATGACACAACAGATACTCTAAGTGATAGAGAATAAAATTATAAAATTTTAGAAACTGGAATGAAGTAATTTAGAGTTCATATGAATTTTCTATGATTTATTAAAGTTCTAGTCATTTTTTTCATATTAAAAATCCATTTATAATTTATTTTCTCTGATTTAATACTATTCTGGACTAGGCGTCAAATTCATAAAAGGCCAGGGGCCTCGGAGTAAAACTCTGCAGACACAGAGCACAGCGCCAGAGGATGGCGGGTTTATTTCTCTGTTTCACAGGGACTCTTGTGTAAAGCCACCAGCCGAAGGGGTACGGGGCGTTGACGACCGTCCGACTAGAGATCAAGCACCCAAATTAATTCGAGCTAGTTATGTACACTGCTGCACCAACTACCGTTGGATCTCAGATCCGCGGTCCACGTCTACTAGCGCGGAGGGGTATTCCTCGTTTTAATCATGACCGCCCGCGCTCGATCCGACGGCCGCGCAAGCTTCGCCTTCCACCCAACCCGAGCCACCCAATCAGTCTCTGAGCATGGCGGCAGGATCACCGGAGCTCACGAATCCGGCCAACCCGAGCGCCAAACACAAATTCGCTCGGCTCTCGCGAGATTCGCGACCTCCTGAACCCATTTCGCCCCTCAATTTCCCTTGTCCCACAGCGCAGATCCCTGGCCCACGATGCGGTCTAACACACGGCGGAGCAAATCGTTTCGACGAGCAATTACACGGATTAGACGGTTCAAACGTGGCGCGGTGTAAACTCCTATCTACCAAGGAATGATCCACAATCCAGAGAGGGGAAAGTTACCGCCGAGGAGGGCCGAGGGGATCATTGGTGCGGCGTCGGTCGACTCATCGGCAATAGCGGCGCCCGATTCGTCCGAGGAACGCCTCGGGCGACCTTCACCGCCACCGGGCGACTGCAATCAAACTCCCGCCAGGAGCTTGGGTAGACATGGCCTGAGGTTCTACGGCGGCGGCAATTCTCCCTTTAACGACGATGGCGCGGTCGAGAGAGGATAGATGAGCTATGGGCGGCGCCTGGATGGAATGCGGGGAAAAGCCACGGTGTTTCATTTCTTATATTCTGGTTTGGTGGGAACGGCCTGCCTGATCTTCGCGGCAATCTTGACTGCGCGGACGTGCCACCGCCGACGAGATCTGTGGAGAAGAAAGCGCTGACAGCGCGGGGCCACAAGGCAGTGAAGCGAGTGAGCGGGCACGCTGTGTGCGACTGACGGCCGGGCCCACGCGACATGGTGCTGAGTTGAGAGGGAGCGCGAGTGTGTGGCTGGATGGTGGACCCAGCGTGTCGGCGCCGGTCTGGCTGGGCTGCGCAGTGAAGTTGGAAGTGGGCCGCCCACAGGGAATTAGGCCCAACCGCGCACAACATTATTTTCTTTTTTTTTATTTTCTTTTCTGAGTTCCTTTTTCTCATTTTGAATTTCAAATTTTGACTTTAAATTTTGGTTTTGACTAATTCATATTTCAATTGTACAAATTCAAATCTAGTGATGAACAAGGTATAATTGTTTATGTATGTATTTCCTTCATGGCATCTTTCCTCTCTTTCTTTATTATTTCAAATTCTAAATTGTAAACCAAGTCTTAATTCCCATTGATGTAATCACTATTTTCAGTGAATGCACACACACAAAAAGCCTCAGCATGATACACAATTTATTGGCATACATTTTATGTTTATTTGTTTTCATGTGATGTTCTCATGAAATGATAAATATGGACAACACACATATATACAAAGGAATGTCATCTCTCCCTTTTAGGTTATCCTCCACAAATTACAAGTTGGGTATTACACTTGCTCAGTTCTAGCGTTGTGTATGTAGCCGAAGGTAATTGGCATTGTTATCTTTCCAAGTGTTGCTATCTGTTTCCCTCTAAAGCCGCATAGAGGATGTGTTGCATCATGTATTTTGTCTTCCTGTTCCTGCATTTGCCTGAAAGCCTTTGCAAAGATGATGTCTGTTGCACTACCTATATCCACCAGAACATTGTGGACCAGAAATCCTTTTATGACGCAAGAGATAACCATGGTATCATTGTGTGGATAATCCTTGAGCTGAAGGTCCTCTTGAGAGAAAGTGATTAGCAGATGAGACCATTTGGATCTGATGTAGGGTCCTTGTACCCCAACATGTTGTACCCTTCTTTGGGCCTCCTTCTTCTGCTTCTTATTGGCTGGCTCGAAGCTTGAACCACCTATGATGGGAAGAATGAGCTTCGTCACCACAGATGACGAAGCTTGATGATTATGCGAAGTCATTATTGTAATCGTGGAAGTGAGTTCACTGGAGGTTGACACTAATGTTGGTTAATTGTTCTCAATTGCTGTGAATTAAAAACAAGGCAACATAAATATTAAATATTAAGGACCTTTGTCCTTCGAAGCATTATCTTCTTTCAAAAATAACGGTTCTAGGACAAAGGTGATGAAGAATGGGTCTTCATCTTTTATGGAGAAAATAATATAATATTGCATTGGGTATTCTTTTCATTTTATACGTTAGAATAATGTCATAACTTGAATTACAAGCTAGTAAAACATTATAAGCATTATTTACATTAATACCTTCTGCTCGCACGAACGAGGGAGAATGCGAGAATGACTTTCAATGAAAAAGCATGAATATTATGGGAGTACTGTTCATCTATTTATAGGCATGGGACACAACCCAAATAAAAGTACAATTATGACCCTAATGCCTATACATTGTTCTAATATAGATACTAAGGATAAATGGGTCTTTTACTATTGATCTGGTTTCTTGTATGACCTTCGGGATCACCTTAAACCGAAGCTCTGCTGTATCCTTTGCATATCTGCTATAGCTTCGGCATTCAGTCCTTCGTCGAGTGATGAGTCAAAAATGGTTTCCTTCATTCTGAGGACCTTCGACAGAAAAGGAGACCCCCAACAGGGATGACCCCTAGACGGATCTTTGCATCGAGCAGAGACATGGGGGCTCAACCTGCATGGGTATGACAAATGGGGAAAAGTCGCACGAAAAGCGCCCCTAGACCAAAGAAAAATCTTGAGACCAACCGGGATCTAGGGGACCCAAAAACCCATACACGTCGCAAAAATGATCAAGCCATGGGACGAGGCTATGGAAGATCATGGATTATTTCCTCCGTCGACACCACCCCAAGTATAGCGTCCACAGCGGCATCGAAATCACCTACTAGGAGGTCCAAGTCTGCCACTGTCGATCCGGCAGGAAGACCAATAGCATCACGGAGATTACCACCAAAGTGAAGCTAAGCGATAGCAAGAGCCATCACTGCACCCCAGTGAACCCCAAGCTCCATTGCCTCGTGAACACGATCTGGAATATCTAGGAGATGCAGTCCATGATTCCTCCCTCGTGCACAATCAAATCTTGTGGCCCAATCTATGCATAGGAAATAGCCCAGCTTTTTGGGCCCAGGTTCTGCAAAGGAATTCCAGACGATATGGAGTCTAAGAGACTGAGAGCCTAGAGGTCGGATCAAGAAAGACTACCTACCCCTAGATCATTAAGAACCGCTAGCCGCAACCAAAGACGTCAGACCTCAGCATTAACCATCTCCAAAGTTGTACGAGCCACACCCAAGTCCCTTAGAAGGTTGTCCGCTGTCTGCCCCGATGGGATTGGTGAGGTGGACGGTTGGGACTTGAGGTCGTGGCACCTTTGAGCCTTGGAAGAGGCGACCGCCACCCTGAGGAGCAAACTGAGGATTAACCAGAAGAGGGATAAGAGGAAACCCCGAGATAAGGGCAGGTCGTTCATACCATTTCCTTGAACAATCCCTCATGGGAGGTTTGCTTCAATCCTTCGGCGAAAGGAAGCACCGGCTAATAAGGAGATCCACAGACAAGGTTGCTCGTGCTCCCCCTCTCTTCTTTTAAAGAGGGGAGGTACTCAGAAAAACTCACACAGAAAAAGGGGGGAGGGAGAAAATACTCAAGGGCCCTACGACGCGAAAAGCCAGGGAACAAAGTTCACTTTATTACTTTAAGGAAGGAGCACTAAGGCGCGATACATCGTGATCAACACACGTCACACACTGTCACACCCGGGTTTTAGGGGCACCAAGACCCAGGCGCGAACATAAACACCAGGTATGCTGGGACCAAGTCTCACACATATGATGTATAGTGGCACAGGATCGAATGTCACAACTTTATATATAACAGGAATTCTATACAAAATAAATAATTACATTATAAGGAGACAACGGTCCAGCAACCCAAAGTTGACTGGGAGACGACGGCCTAGACCACTCACGAACTCATCACAGCATGCTCCATGCGCTTCATCCTGAGGTACCTGTTCTTGACCTGTGGGGGGTGTGAGACAGCAAGAGTGAGCTCACATACGTTCATAGCTCAACAAGTTGTGGGGAATAATGTGCATGAACTCGCCAAAGGTGGGAGCTCATGTGAAGTGTAAGGCTTACCAAAGAGGATGGTTGAAGCTGAGCATTGCTTTTAAAGTTGGTCAAAATTTTATTAGCAATTACTAAGTATAAGTAAATACCAAACCCAATTAAGTAGTAGAACAAAAATAACAACATCACCTGCGATGCAATGCATATGACAAATTGAATTTAGTTCCATAAATTAATCATGTGAGTGTCCGAGCTGCTCATGACCGTGAGCACGGCTAGTATACCAGTTTTACACTCTGCAGAGGTTGCGCATCTTTACCCACAAGTCGTGTTACCCATCTGCCAAGAGACGGCCAATCCCATACACCTCTACCGAGGAGGTGAGGCAGGGTAACACTACGAGGCCTTTACAAAGTTCCACTAGCTTCAGAAAACCCGCTACAGTTTATAGGAAGTTCCAATGCAGGAATCCCTTGCAGGACCGCCATCGCAGCAAAATCCTCCCGAGGGCCTCCCTAGCAGGAATCCCTTGCAGGACTG
This sequence comes from Zea luxurians, assembly GCA_029449295.1. NCBI lineage: Eukaryota > Viridiplantae > Streptophyta > Magnoliopsida > Poales > Poaceae > Zea > Zea luxurians. The sequence continues at coordinate 71,091,199 of JAOPSE010000015.1, read as the reverse complement.
CCATCGCAGCAAAATCCTCCCGAGGGCCTCCCTACACTGACCACTCCCCTACTGCCCTTGCCCCTTTCGGGTAAGGTAGTCTTCCACTAGCTTTCCTAATTAATCGGCCAAGGGCGTCCCATTAAACCCTTGTGGTAGCACTGTTTTCCCGGGTGGTTCTCCATGTTCCAATTAACATAATGATCTTAACATGAACAATAAATAACAACTGACAATAAAAATATAATCATGAATAGTAATGTGTATCTCTATACCTAAAACCACATAAAGCGATAGCAAGTACTACCCAAAGATTCAGTGGTGAACAAGGTATAAAGATAGTCAAACTAGGGTAACTTATTGGGTCCCATCAAAATTAACCTATGCAGATCATTATGATTAATTAGAACATGAGTGGGTAAAAAGAGGTGATCAAGGGCACAACTTGCCTGGCACTTGAGATTCCAGGTACTAGGATGATCTTCAGATGACTCGTGACCTCACGCTAGTCGTAGCAATACAGACAAACATGTATAGGCAAAATTAACATCACACCAAACATGAGAACAAACTACGTAATAATAATCTACGCGTCGCTACGAGATCGCAGAAACAAGAACCACTAAATTCGGAGCTACGATTATTAAGTTATGAATTTCTGAAATTATTTAGTGCTTAGAATAGATTAATCCAAATGAATAATCTTAATTCAAGTTTCATGGCTAAACAGTGTTACTAGTTGATAGACAATATTAATACAAAATTATTGCAACTAAAATGACTCAATTTGGAGCTAAAATGAATTAACTATGAATTATACAAGTTTATAGAATTATTTTCATACTAAAAACCTATTTCTTTATTAATTTCTGAATATCCTAAGTGTTCTGGACTGGCTCAATATTTCTTAAAAGATTAGGGACTAACCCGCAAGATTTACGCAGACTCAGAAATCCCTGAGTTGGACGGCGGGTTAATACTAATAAAACAGAGGGGCTCTTTTGTAAACTAGCTTCGACGAAGGGGGACGGTTGTATTCTGACCGTTCGATCTATTCTGGATGGTCCAGATTAAATACGTGAAGGGGTACACAAAGTTCTAATCCTGAACCTACAACTCCAATCCAACGGGCCCTATCCATCCCCAATCCTGCCCGTCCACACTTATCCAATGGCTCAGATCCCCTCACCAAAGAAGTATATTCGCTTTTAATCACAAACGCCCATCGCGAGATGGACGGTAGCCGTACCCTCTTCAACCTCACGCGCAGCAACGGCCGGAAATCGCCCCAACCAGCGGAGCCCTCACCAGCGCGCCACCAAATTCGCCAGCTCCGGTGACAACGTTCCCATGGTGATGCGCGAAAACGAAATCGAAGCAAGGTGGTTACGAAGGGGGTGTCTCACCGGATGGTTAAGCGTTGGCCGAGCGGGTTCGCGACGGAAGACTTGCTTGCCGCAGCTTCCCACCATGGACCCGACGGAACATGGCACCAGGCGTAGGGCGTCGGCCGTCTTCGTCACCAGGAGAGAAAGAGGGATGAACGCCTAAACGGGAGAAGAATTCCAAGAAACAGGAACGGCAATTCCTGCTCCCACGGTCTCTCTCCCCAGGCGAGGTGCTCCCCTCCCTGTTTTTTTTCCTGGGAACAAGAACGTGATTATGTTTCTCGGCCAGCACCGTAGAGGTGGGAGGGGGAAAGACCTGGTCTTTATATCCGCAGATGGATTCCTAGCCGCAACAGTCGGACCGGGTGGTTGCCGGTAATCTCGGTTTTTTTTTGTTACGGTGTGCAGAGGCTTTTGCGAGATATCCGGGAGGTCCCAACAGCCATGCGACGAGCGGATGGGAGCTTGCATGCTGACGTCACCCATGACGACATGGTAATGTAATCCCCGGCAAGGGAATAAAAAAAATCCACGTAGTGCAAGGACGTGCGGGTTCGGCTGGAAGGAATTGAGATTGGTGGCGGTGGTTTTGGCTATCCTGGTTCTTTGAGCTGGCCAGCTTATCTTTTCTTTATTTCCTTTCTATTTTTTTATTTCTATTTTGCTAGTTCCTCCTTTTTCTCAAAAGTTTCAAAATCCGAAATTCAAATTAAACTCTGAGTTGATATTTCAAGCCTAACTAAATGCACAATCAAATAATTACTTGGCACGATGCATATTCATATTTCTTTATATTAAGTAAGGTATTCAATTGTAGGCAAGGGCGTCTCCAATATCCAACGCACCCATTTATTGTTTAGTTTAAGATGATATTGTTTCGGATTGTATCATCAATTTAAAAGTTTCAAAAAAAAACCAGTATTCGTTGCCATTTATTTGATAGAAAATACTTTTAATCAACTCTTTTTTTAGAGAAGGTTTATAACACCGGTTTCTTAAAAGAATAGTCTCATCAAATAATTAGCTTAAGACATTTATATATACTGCATTTTATATTTTTTTTATTCAAAATTTAAACTTTTAACTAACAACATTTTTAGCATTACCTACTTATTTATTATTATTATTATTATTACTATCATTATTTTTAGAAAGGGTCACTTTTGTAGAATCGTCCATTAGAAGATACTTTAGTTTTTTTTGAAGATTTATACTAAACCCAAAACTTATAATTTTGTGGTATTACACACACGATGTCATGAGTCAACACTCTAAGCATGACATGACTGGCCACCTCATCGTAACCTTCCAGCATGTCTTCAATCCCTTCATCCAAAAGGGACAAAGGGGGACTGACGATCTCCCGAAGACAGCAGCCGGAGCAGATCTCCCCCATAAGCAGTGCCACTGCGGCTCCCCGGTGAACATCGAAATCTGCAATGTTCGGAATGCGGCACATGGTGTTATCTAGGCGCTCGACTAGGGAAGTGTCATGGGCCCCGATGTACTCCAAAAGCTGGCCCAGGCGATGGCACAGTTTCTCTAGCTCGACTCCAAGGCTACCATGAGATACAAACAAGATAAGAAAAGGGGCAAGGAAGCCAGGAAAAGGTCGAACAACAACTGCCTTACCAAGGACATGACCATCGGCTTCGAAAAGCTGCATGCGAAGCACCTCGGCCTCGGCCTCGCTGGCCTCTTGCGCCACGCGGGAGGCATCACAACTCCTTAGAGACGCCTGAGGTAGAGAGAGGAGGTAAGAGGCTCAGTCGTAGCAGCCCTATGGGTGGTGACACAACATCCTGATCGGTGATGATAGCCCTACAACGAAAGGAGAATGGGAAAAAAATTTCAAGCCTAAGAAGGGGGTCGGGGAAGCTAAGAGGAGGAAACTTACCTCAGTTCATGGTGTGTGGGGCACAACGTCCCAGTGACCCAAGATCCATCAATCGACCCGGTCGAAGGTGCGCTCAAGGAAGAGGCCAAAGAGAAAGGGAGGCAGAGGGTGACCAGCAAGCGAATAACCGCCCAAGACTTATAAAGGGGGGAGAAGCACCCGACTCCACCCTGTTGCAGAACCTCCCAAGTTATTGGGCCCACATGCACCTTTCCTTGTCTCAAAGACCTCAGACAACTATGCATGTGCACTAGATAACTTAATAGGATCCGTCAGAGTGACCTAAGGACCCCGAATAAACCACATATAACCAAGATCACAGGATTAAGTAAACACAAATCACACACCAACATTTGTAGCAGAAATTTCTTTATTACCAAAAAGGTTACAAGTTACCTTAAAATTACAACTTTCAATCTCGGAATGATTACAAGTGTGAGTCCAAAGTAGTTTAACTTTGAAAGAAATCTGAGTCACAACATTTCCGAGATTGAAAGTTGTAATTTTAAGGTAACTGGTAACCTTTTTGGTAATAAAGAAATTTCTGCTGTAAATGTTGGTGTGTCATTTGTGTTTACTTAATCCTGCAATCTTTGTTATATGTGGTTTATCCGGGGTCCTTCGGGCACTCAGACAAATTCTGTTAATTTATACGGTTCACATGCATAGCTGTCTGAGGTATTTGAGACAAGGACAGATGCATGTGAGCCCAATAACTTGGGAGGTTCTGCCAGACACCCCGAGGGACGACAAGTCACCATAAAAACAGCCTGAGTCCTGAGAAGGAATAAACACCATGATCACTTGAAAGACAAAAGGACAAAGTGTTGCCCAACCCTTCATCAGCCCCTGAAGGGAGACACTCTCTCCTCGGGGGCTTAGGGGCTACTGTCGAGGATATGATCCCTGGTCCCTGGAGCCCATCGATCAGCAAGCACACTAGGGAAAGGGCCCTGGCATCTGGGGCCCATCAGTTTGTTGGATGAGTTAGGTAACATCTACCCTAGAAGAACTTGTCCCCGAGCGAACCCCATGACACCAATCCCGAGGTCGGAAGTGGCAGAACCAGATAGGGGGACCGGGCGTGCCAAAGGGAAACCACTTGAGTGGATCCCGTGCCTAGCCTGAGATCGACCCATCATAAATGACCAACCGCATTAACTGCACTTGACACCGAGCCATAGTGGAGGCACTAGTCCGCCTCCCACTTGACCTATGAACCCCTCATGCCGCAGAGCACTCATGACCTATGAGCCTCTCGAACTGTGGCACATTTATGGCCCACATGTCCCCCGGCCAGCAACGCACTCATGACCTATCAAGGACTAGGGCTGAGTGTGCAGGCCACTGGTAGGCTGCAACATGGTGAACCGTGCCAAGCCCTAGGCTATGAAGCCTAGGGGTTGACATAGCCCGAATGAGGATGCTTGGGCCCTACATTGATCGTGTTGTCTGCCATAAAATCGTACGAGAGAGTTAGGCGACCACGAGCACGCGTGGCTTTACTCCCATGGTAGAACACCCAGTTATACCATCACCCAATGGCTTCTTTCTAAGGAATCCACCACTGGCCAATCCCCTCCTTGGCCTATAAAAGGAGGAGACTAGCCCCCGGACATGGGAGAGTTCATTTGGACACATGACGGATGCAAGGACGGACCCTAGAGGAGACGCATAGAAGGACCAATGAACAAGAGGAGGACCCAGAGGCTGGAGCCCCGCCACCAAGCCAAGACTTAGCTAGGACTCCACTCAGTAACCACCTCCACCGAATAAGAGACTTGGGAGCCTCTCCTCGCTCTCTCGCCCGCTTGTAACCCTACTATGAGCTTCGATCATCAATGGTGCCGGTAGCGCAAACCATCGATGACTGGAAGTAGGGATATTCTGTCTAAACCAGTATAAATCTTGTTCTCGCCGCACAAACCATCTGGAGCCCGAGACGCGCACAATAAATTTACTTGTCGGAACGAGGTTGGAAACACTAACACACATCCTTTTCAATCTACCACTAGCAGGCAGAGCCCCACTCGAAGGCCCTTCGCCTGTCTCAGCCTCGACCGTGGACACAATGTCTAGCGCAAAAAAATCTAAGTCCTCCTCAGAGGACTCATCGTACATCTCGAAAAACTCCAAATCCCCTTCGCTACCTGACGACTCAAAATCGAAAAAATCATCACCATCACCAGAAAACGATGGGTTCCGGCAAGATAACAGCGTAACACAGACGACATCGTCAAGAATATAATTCCCCTTGTTTAGGAAACCAAAATTCTCCTGTGCGGGCACCAAGTAAATGTCTATGTCTTACCCAGCCACACAGAATACCCAAAAAGCTGTCAACAATTTCTACACCTGCGCAACACGCCGGTCCCCATCGGTATCACGATGCAAGGTCTCTGCACAGTTTGGCACAACAAAAGTAGTGGTAGCCAACGAAGAATACCCTTCCATCCCAGGCTCAACCCCAACACTTTCCAGCGTAGCAACGGAGTCCTCGAAGTCCTCAACTTCCCCATCTCTTAATGCCTGGCACAGAAGTCAAAATATTAGAACTCCAGCAAATAAACACACAACCCCAGTCAAAAATATTATTATTACATGTTCCATCGCCCGGCCGGCCCTCTCCTTAACAACATAATGGTCATGCGGACCCTACATTCACTCAAACAGGGCACCAGCAGGATGCTTAAAAGACAGGTCCTCGACATGAAAAACTTGTCGATCCAAGTCTGAGATGTTCTTCTCAAAAGTTTCGAAGTGCTTATAGCCTTCGCGAGATAGTGCATTGACAACGTCCTCACATGTGACAAGGAAGGCATAAGCCATGAGCCTTGTCACGATCAAGGGAAGACTTGCTAGCTCCTCCTGCAGCCAGCTAAGGAAACGGGTGACCAGCCCCTTCCCGGCCCTGTCAAAGGGCGTCGTCTCAGCACCAAAGTCGTGATAGGCTTCACAGAATAACTTATGAGCCCTCTCCATGCCGACACTCATCGCAATCTCCACCCTCTCTCGGTCGGCCTTCACTGTTGATAATTCAGACTCTAGTGCGGCGACACGCTCGTGGGTAGCCTGTGCCTTCGAACGTAGCTTAGCCTCCATAGCTTTCAACTAATCTAGCTGGTGGCCAAGGTTGTCTTTTTTCCTTTTAAAGCCTACTAACCATCTCTGAGAGGTGCCAACTCTTTGACTCCATAGCTGACTTGGCTTGCATCCTATCGGTACTCTCGACCAGCAAACGATCAACCTTGGCCTCCAACTCTACCTTTGCAGCCTGCAGCTATGAGGTCACAGAGTTGACGAAGGTGCCTAACGCCACCTGGTCAGCGAAGGCTCCAACCAACAAAGAACAAAAATAGTTAGTCCCTAAGTACTGATTGTGGGCATTAAGAGCAACATTGAACTTGTTGGATTAATATGGGCTTGGCCCAAATTAATATTCAATAATAGTCAATGCTAATGGCCCACTTTAAATGCTATGGTGTACTAATTATTTAGTACCATATTGGAAGTTCAAGGACAAATCAATCAACTTAAATAGGTGGACCATTGGTGCATCTATTGAGAAGTTGAGAAAAGGATGAAGGACTGCCACACGCGCGCGCGCGCCGCCGCCGCCGGGCCGTGGCCGACGTCAACGTCAGTTACTGACGATTATGGCCAGTAACGGACGTCAGTTACTGACGATTATGGCCAGTAACGGACGTCAGTTACTGTCGATTATGGCTAGTAACGGTCGTCAGTTTCCAGTTCTAAATGCGTGACAGTTTCTGTCCGTTGCTCTTCTCCCTCCTTCTGGCCGCCTATAAGAATGGAGAGGGGAGGGCTCTTCCAGCTACGCGAATCACCTCACGCGAATTGCAAGCAACACATTCCTGTCCCACCTTCTGCGAGCACAGAGAGAGTGGGAGAGCAGGCCTCCGAAATCACCGACCGCAGAGATACACTTGCACGGGTGTGCGGGTGATCAGATTTTTGGGGAGCGTCTTCGCGACTGCTCGCGTGATCTGCTTCGTCTTCTTCCCGGCGACCGTTCGAGGGACTGCACTGCGTACACCTTCCTGCATCGACTTCGTACGGCTACATCGAACAAACACACGAGATGACTCGTGTGAATGGAGCCACTGATGCCTTGAGCATCGGTCCCTCCGCTGGGTACACTCTATTCTTCGTATTTGTGCATGTTTTATTGCTGTTTACTACTTATGCGAGTAGTTATACACACATGCACATACATGTCATCACATATATCGCACTGTTTTTCTGGATTAAATTAAAACTAAAAATGCCTAACTTTCTAACAATCCAAAAATCTGATATTAGGCATTTTTCTGTTAGTGGTTTTGCTGCTGCGTTAAAACCAAGTGAACCTTTTGATGGGATATTTTACAAGAGATGGCGTAGTAAGATGATACTGTGGTTGACCGCAATGAACTGCTATCACGCCGCACAGGGGAAACCCGAACAGTTCACTCCTGAAGAGGAGAGAATGTTCGACGTTGCCGATAACCTGTTTCGAGGCGCCGTGATTGGCGCTCTTGCCAACAAGTATGTTGATTCTTATCTAACGTGCACATCTGCAAAAGAGTTATGGGATGCATTAGATGAGAAGTTTGGTGTTTCTGATGCTGGTAGCGAGCTGTACATCATGGAGCAGCTGTTTGACTATAAGATGGTGGAAAACCGTCCTGTAGTTGAACAGGCTCATGAAATACAGGCACTGGCTAAAGAACTCGAACAATTCCCATGTGTCTTGCCTGACAAGTTCGTGGCCGGCGGTATTATCGCTAAACTGCCACCTTCTTGGACGGATTTTGCTACCACTCTAAAACATAAGAGACAAGAGTTTAGCGTGGCTGAGCTTATTGGTTCTCTTGATGTTGAGGAGAGGGCGAGAGCAAAAGACACTCGTGGAAAAGGAGTTGAGACTTCTAGTGCCAATATGGTACAAAAGAAGAACTCCAATGCACCACATAATATTAAAAAGAAAAACAAGCAACAGAATGCCACGAAGCCCAAGCAGGCAGCCTCGTTCAAAAAGAAGAACAAAGGAGCTGGTTGCTTTGTTTGCGGGAGTACTGATCATTGGGCAAGCGCTTGTCCAGACCGCAAATTTAAGCAAGAGAAAAAACCAGCTCAAGAGAAGAAAACAGTAAACATGGTTGTTAGCGAGACTGCAGAAGGAACATCGGGGTATGGTAATCTTTTACCTACTGTTCTTTCAGTGTGTCAATCCCCTGAGTGGTGGGCTGATACCGGTGCTAATATTCATGTGTGTGCTGATATTTCTTTATTTTCTTCTTATCAGTGCAAAGGGACTGGAGCCTTGCTGATGGGGAACGGATCACATGCGCGTGTTCTTGGTGTTGGTACAGTCATTCTGAAGTTTACTTCGGGAAAGACGGTGCTATTGAAGAACGTGCAGCATGTCCCCTCCATCAAAAAGAATCTAGTTAGTGGCTCTCAATTGTGCCGAGATGGCTACAAAATTGTCTTTGAGTCTAATAAATGTATACTGTCTAAGTATGGAACGTTTGTTGGAAAAGGCTATGACAGCGGAGGCTTGTTCCGCTTATCTTTGCATGATGCGTGTAATAAGTCTGTGAACAATGTTGTTTCGAATGAGTCGTTTATTTGGCATTCACGACTTTGTCATATCAATTTTGGTTGTGTTTCGCGGTTAGCAGATTTAAAGTTAATCCCGAAATTTGATTTAGTCAAAGGTTCTAAGTGCCAGGTGTGCGTGCAATCTAAGCAACCTCGCAAGCCTCACAAGGCTGCGGAGGCGAGGAATTTGGCACCACTAGAATTAATACATTCCGATTTATGTGAGATGAACGGAATATTGACTAAAGGAGGCAAGCGATATTTTATTACTTTTATCGATGACTCTACTAGATTTTGTTATGTGTATCTCTTAAAATCAAAAGATGAAGCTTTGCATTATTTTAAGACCTACAAAGCTGAAGTTGAAAATCAACTCGAGAGGAAAATTAAACGGTTAAGGTCTGATCGTGGTGGAGAATATTTTTCGGGTGATTTTTCTGATTTTTGTGTGGAACATGGTATTATTCATGAGAGGACACCGCCATACTCACCACAATCCAATGGGGTTGCTGAAAGAAAGAACCGTACTCTAACTGATTTGGTTCACGCCATGTTAGAGACTTCAGAGCTATCTAAGGAATGGTGGGGTGAGGCGATCTTGACGGCGTGTCATGTCCTGAATAAAGTTCCCACAAAGAACAAAGAAATCACACCATTCGAGGAATGGGAAAAGAAGAAATTAAATATCTCCTATTTGCGCACCTGGGGTTGTTTGGCTAAAGTGAATGTGCCAATTAACAAGAAGCGCAAATTAGGACCGAAAACTGTTGATTGTGTTTTCCTTGGGTATGCTTTCCACAGCATTGGATATAGGTTTTTAATTATAAACTCTGGAGTACCGGACATGTTGGTTGGTACAATTATGGAGTCCAGAGATGCTACGTTTTTGAGGACGAATTTCCCATGAAAGCTACACATGATACGTCTAATGATGAACCAACGATACCCCATGAGCATTTTATTCCGGTAGAACACACTGAGGAATCCCATATACATAATCATGTGGAAAATGACAATGTATCAACTCGAAAGAGTAAGAGACCAAGGATTGCAAAGTCCTTTGGTGATGATTACATTGTATATCTTGTGGATGACACACCAAGTACCATTGAAGAGGCATATTCCTCTCCTGATGCTGACTTTTGGAAGGAAGCAATAAGGAGTGAGATGGATTCTATTATGTCTAATGCAACTTGGGAGGTAGTTGAGCGTCCTTATGGGTGTAAGCCCATTGGAAGTAAATGGGTGTTCAAGAAAAAACTTAGGCCTGATGGTACTATTGAAAGGTACAAGGCGAGGCTTGTAATTAAAGGCTATGCACAGAAGGAAGGTGAGGATTTCTTTGATACTTATTCACCTGTGGCTCGATTGACCACAATTCGTGTGCTACTTTCTTTGGCTGCCTCTCATGGTCTACTCGTCCATCAAATGGAGGTTAAGACAGCATTCCTAAATGGAGAGCTAGATGAGGAAATTTACATGGAGCAGCCAGCTGGGTTTGTAGCAAACGGTCAAGAAGGCAAGGTGTGTAAATTATTGAAATCGTTATATGGCCTAAAACAAGCACCTAAGCAATGGCATGAAAAGTTCGATAGAACTTTGACATCTGCCGGTTTTGTTGTGAACGAAGCAGACAAGTGTGTATATTATCGGTATGGTGGGGGCGAGGGAGTAATTTTATGCCTATATGTTGATGACATTCTAATCTTGGGGACGAGTCTTGATGTGATTAAAGAGACAAAAGACTTTCTGTCTAATAATTTTGAAATGAAAGATTTGGGAGAAGCTGATGTTATTCTTAACATTAAGCTACTGAGAGAAGGCATTGGTGGGATCACACTTGTGCAATCCCATTATGTGGAAAAGGTTTTGAGTCGCTTTGGTTTTAGCGAATGTGAACCTGCTCCAACGCCTTATGATCCTAGTAAGCTATTAAAGAAAAATCGAAGGATAGCTAGGGATCAATTGAGATATTCCCAAATAATTGGTTCACTCATGTACTTAGCTAGCGCTACGAGGCCTGACATCTCATTTGCTGTGAGCAAACTTAGTCGATTTGTTTCAAATCCGGGAGATGATCACTGGCGTGCTCTTGAGAGAGTTTTGCGCTATCTAAAGGGTACTATGAGTTTAGGCATCCATTATACCGGGTACCCAACAGTACTGGAGGGTTATTGTGATGCAAACTGGATATCTGATGCTGATGAGATATATGCCACAAGTGGATATGTGTTTTCACTTGGAGGTGGTGCTGTTTCATGGAAGTCTTGCAAGCAGACCATCTTAACGAGGTCGACTATGGAAGCAGAACTCACAGCATTAGATACCGCTTCAGTTGAGGCTGAGTGGCTTCGTGAACTCCTTATGGATTTACCGGTGGTTGAAAAACCTGTGCCGGCTATTTCCATGAACTGTGATAATCAGACTGTGATAATTAAGATAAACAGTTCTAAGGATAATATGAAGTCGACAAGGCACATAAAGAGGCGTTTGAAATCTGTCAGGAAATTGAGAAACTCCGGAGTAATAGCGTTGGATTATGTCCATACGTCTAAAAATCTGGCAGATCAATTTACTAAGGGGCTATCACGTAGTGTGATAGATAGTGCATCAAGTGAGATGGGCATGAGACCCACCTAAAGTTTATCATAGTGGTAACCTGTTCTATGTGATCGGAGATCCCGTGAATTAGAATGGTGAAACAAGCTAGTGGTAGACTGAGATGAAAGACCCTTAATAAGGCTCATTTCAGATGCATATCTTTCCTTACTGTAAGGTAGGTTGGTGTTTACACCTTAATATGTTCCAAGTGGCTTTGTGAAGCAAAGATGTTGTCCTAGAGAACATCTTTAGAGGAACATACCTATATGGGTTAACTGCTAGTCACAGTTTATGAGATCTGGGTGGTTTCTAGATACCCATGAAAGGCTATGGAGTTTGACTTATATGCTCCAACCAGAGGGGATGCGTTCAGCAATCTAGTACTGGTAAAGAGTTTAGATGAAACTCATTCCACGCAAAACTGCCAATTCAAGGTCTAGTCCATTGTGCAGTTGTGGTCAAGTGTAGTCTAAGTTCTAGGTGGATGTTCAACTTAACAGTCTCCATCGAAACACCAGTATATCAAACGTTTGAGATGATGAGAGCTTTTTAGTGTGACTTAGCATTTGGTGGGGATTGTTGGATTAATATGGGCTTGGCCCAAATTAATATTCAATAATAGTCAATGCTAATGGCCCACTTTAAATGCTATGGTGTACTAATTATTTAGTACCATATTGGAAGTTCAAGGACAAATCAATCAACTTAAATAGGTGGACCATTGGTGCATCTATTGAGAAGTTGAGAAAAGGATGAAGGACTGCCACACGCGCGCGCGCGCCGCCGCCGCCGCCGGCCGGCCGGGCCGTGGCCGTGGCCGTGGCTCGTGGTAGATCGGACCTTGGTCCGAATATTCCTTTCAAACGGTTGCGCATTTTGCCTGGAGTGATGACCGTCATTAACGGACGTCAGCGTCAGTTACTGACGATTATGGCCAGTAACGGACGTCAGTTACTGACGATTATGGCCAGTAACGGACGTCAGTTACTGTCGATTATGGCTAGTAACGGTCGTCAGTTTCCAGTTCTAAATGCGTGACCGTTTCTGTCCGTTGCTCTTCTCCCTCCTTCTGGCCGCCTATAAGAATGGAGAGGGGAGGGCTCTTCCAGCTACGCGAATTGCAAGCAACACATTCCCGTCCCACCTTCTGCGAGCACAGAGAGAGTGGGAGAGCAGGCCTCCGAAATCACCGACCGCAGAGATACACTTGCACGGGTGTGCGGGCGATCAGATTTTTGGGGAGCGTCTTCGCGACTGCTCGCGTGATCTGCTTCGTCTTCTTCCCGGCGACCGTTCGAGGGACTGCACTGCGTACACCTTCCTGCATCGACTTCGTACGGCTACATCGAACAAACACACGAGATGACTCGTGTGAATGGAGCCACTGATGCCTTGAGCATCGGTCCCTCCGCTGGGTACACTCTATTCTTCGTATTTGTGCATGTTTTATTGCTATTTACTGCTTATGCGAGTAGTTATACACACATGCACATACATGTCATCACATATATCGCACTGTTTTTCTGGATTAAATTAAAACTAAAAATGTCTAACTTTCTAACAGAACTCACATGACAAAACTTCTCAACAACAGACTTCATGGCCTCAGTGGCCCGTGTCAAGGCCTTCACTGCTCTAGCTGCAACCCCCTCATCATCAGCCAAACTGGCTACTTCGCCCCCACTCTCGACGAGGGTGTAGAACCCGTCCCATGGATCCTAGGTCACCATCAGCTGACTCGAACCCGCATCTACAATAGAAGGATGTGAAAAAACATATGCCTCCAGTCGCCTGCTGCGATTGAGAGTTGAACTCCAAGACCCCTTTGATCAGGTAGTCATCCACCGACAGCTTGGGAACCAACCCCCACCCATAGCAACATCCACCGCCCCTTCGATGCATCAGCTTGGGCAGGCTCAGCTAGATACGACACCGCTGTAACAAAAAAAGATAGGTGCAGGCAGAGGCGGCATTGCCTTAGCAGCAGCGGTAGCCTTTGTGGCCAGGCAGCGTACCCCTCGCAGCCGCCGCCCGAAGCGCTCTCGTCTACCGGTGGGGATCCACCAGCCGCAGTGGAGCCTTTGGAGCCTTCCTCTTATTCAAGGACTCTATCCGATCTTTCTCCATTAAGGCTGCTAGAACAACACCAATATTATGCCTGTAAGGGAACACAACCCAAATCACCAAGCTAGTCAATACATAATATAGTCTTCGCTAGAGGCCCTGGGGACAGGGACGTCGTTGTGGCACTCAACCCCTATCATCTTCAGCATTAGTTTGGTGGCCTCCTGGAGAGTAGCCCAAGGCATAACTTCCCATGGTTCCGCGCATGTCCCAGCCAAATCCTCGGTAAAACTAGCCTTCACCCCTTGCGCCAAACTGCTACACCCCAACATCGCCACCAGCCGAGCCAAGTTTAGACTTCTTTCTCTTCCTAGCTTAACGGTGGAACCACAGCCTTCCCCTTCGAGGACCCCTCATCCCTTACGGCATGTTTTCCTAGCCGTTTTTTCATGCCCACAACAGCATCATCAGCGTCGTGGGTGGCCTCCTCCGGATAGGGCCCCTAAGGGAAACCATTCACTCAAAGACACGATTCAGACGAGATTCAGACGCATGTTGGAGCCTCGAATAGCCCAACTTCTTGGCAACCCCGTCTTCGTTGAATACTTCCTGATGAACTTCACCGCCTTGGCCTCCACCTCCCTGACAAATGCTAGACAGCTAGAGTGCTGCCCTCGCAACTCAACAGCGAAGGTTGGACTCAGAACTAGTGGTTTTCAGGGATGGTATTGGCCACGATTTCACTTCACCTACCCCCCATTCCTGCCCCCAACGACCACTCTCCACAAGCGATAAATTCCTCGATCAAATCCTACCTGCCACTCCACCAGGCCGCTCGGCGAAAAGCAGCCTCATCAGCATCCCTTTTCTTCACATCAAATTCAGGGAACACAATATAGCGATGTGAGCTCAAAATACTCAAGGGCAGCTATATGGTACCCCTTTGTTGTCTTCCATCTAAACAAGTAACCAGTAGTCCCACCAGTTCCCCACTTATTCTTCACACATGACATAAGCTTCATGACTTCAGTCGAGGTCTTACCCATCCTCGACGAAAAGATAAACGCACCAGCAACCTTCTTCTGCCAATGGAGGCAGTAGTTCTTTGCAAAGACCTCCATCGACGGTTGGCCCCCATAGGTAACTTCCGCTTAGATAAACTTCGCCAATATCGCCATATCATGAGGTGTGAGCTGATGGAGCTGGACCTGAAAATGCTCCAAGACATCGACCACAAAGAGGTGGACGGGTAATTGAAGACCAGCGCTAAAAACACTTCGAATACCACCAGTTCGCCCTCTAGCTCCGAGACCTCCTTGGCTCCCGAAGCGCCCAACGCTGGATCCAAAATATCCCAACCATTGCATCTTCCGCACGCGCCTCGAGGAAATACGGGACATCCTGAATTCAATGGTGTGCCCCGATAACAACTTGATGAACGACGACGAATCGCTAACCGTTTTCTCCGACGACGGTGAGCTCGTCGACTCAATGACGCTAGATAACAGTGAAGAGGAGGACGACATTATGTACCGACGGCGATGGCGCGTGGTCTGTTTCACACGGGCCATGTCAGCGGCGGCACGCAGGTCGCTGGTGACATCACGCTCAAAAAAGCACACGTGGCCGTGTACGCCACGGGGCAGAGAAAACCCTAAGCAAAAGCCAGAAATGACAACCCAGTACGCCCCGCATAGTTTTTATACCCGGTGAAAAGTGCATAGAAAAACCAACAGTCACACAGTAAAATGTCATACATCACAACATTTGCATCACATTGGTCACTTTACAAAATACCCCCTGGGGGTCACTTCAACTCATGATCGAGGGCATTATTCGACCATCTCCCCGACTTTGGGACCAGCTCACCAAGTTGAATCGATCCCTTGAGGGGCTAGTGTTGGAGCGAAGATCGAACTCGATCGAGTTTTTCTCGACTACACGTAACCATATTTGGACATAGGGCCCCAACACACGAAGACCTCCTCTGGAATCGATGATGAGACTTCGTCTGGAATCAATCACAGAGCCTCCGACCATAATGTCCTACGGGAAGACAGGGCTCGTTGGCCGCTGAGGCGAAGTCGGCTGCAAGCGATGACTCCACACCCCCACATCGTATGGGGTTGTGGCCCTAGCGAAGGCACTCCTAGCGGCTGCCGAGGAGCAAAGGGTCCGATACCTGAGCGAAGGCTTCAAATACCCGAGGGACCCATTTCCTCTTAGCTAGGGCCTAGACCCACTTGTAAGCCCTTTAAGGGGTAGACTTTTAGGTGTGTATGGGTGTGCATACTTTGCTGTGTTGTAATGACCCAGTTGCGGGGAATATTTCGAGAATGTAGTTGGTAACCGGAGGCATAATGGTACTTGGGACCTCCTACCCACCCAGTTACCTATAAATATTCCCGTTTTGTACATGGATGTGACATGCATAACGAGACGCTACAGCTCCCTACCTACCATTTTGTTGTGCACCTAAGCCCTATTAGCTTTCGAGGGTTTAGGTCCACCTAGCCTTGTGTTAGCAGATCCAACACGTGTAATCCAGAAAGCCGGTCAAAGCAAGGAGAAACCCTCAAGACTTTCTCAGCAAGACTATGGCGAGAAGAGAAAAAAATGCCCCTAGATAACCTTGTAGCTCATATGTACAGGCTTGAGGGCATGATTGTAATTTTGCCAAAACTATACCCCGCGACTATAAATGGGAGCACAGTGCCATGCATGCGAACGCTTTTTGGCTAGAGCAAACTGCCTCGCTCTGCCTACGAAGCTATGTTTCCTTCTAGCTTCGCACACTACGGTTTGTAAAGACGAAGGTATAAATGTAATTGTTGACTATATTGTAAAGCATGGAGTAAAATAATGCCATATCAAGATGAGCAATCTATTTTGTCCTTCACGTTTTATACCACTTACTTATGTTGTCTCCTTGTTTATATTTCTTACCTTCTTCCTTTAATTAATCTCTAAAAAATTAATTAAAGGGTGAGGTCAAAGATTAATTTATTTGTGCTGTCTTATTTTAATGTCCTTCAACAGTAAAAAACCAGTGACCAACAGGCACGGACTTGGGCTCCAGCAGTCGTTGAGCGGAGACAGCAGGAGCGAAGTAGGTTAGGAAAGGAGACATGACGGGGTGGATGGGAGGTGGATGGGATCGAATGGGTTTCTCAGGTGGTCATTGTGTTGTGGGGGAGGAGAGAGACACCGTAAAGATACAACGCTAACGAGGTCGTTCCTATTTAGCACGGTGTCATGCGGAGTATGTTAGAGCACTAAATAGTACCAATAAACGCAAAAAAGGGGATACATAACCAAATATACATCCTGCTGGAGTTTGAGTTGGTCGGGGTGTTTGGTTTCATCCAACTAAAATTTAGTCTCTGTCACGTCAAATGTTTACACGATAATTACAAATATTAATAGAGTCTAGTTTTAAAACTAATTATACAGATAAAGAAGATAAATTTATTGAACCTAATTAAGCATTTATTTAATACTTATAATTAATACTAGGTATATGCCCGTACGTTGCCACGAGGCGGGAGAGGGGGGCGTGGGGAGCGGCGCCTAGGCTATAAATATAATTATTGTTTATTTCTAAACACTAAAATACGTGTGTTCTAGTGGTTAGCCCCAAATTTCTTGAGTAGAATGATGTGGGTTCGAGTGCTCACTTTGCACTATTTTTTATGGGTGCTGGGCGTGGGGAGGGTGAAGCCGTTGTGTGAACTCTCTATGCACTACATTTTGACATTGTGCTAATATTCATTGGGTGAACTCTCTACGCCACTGAAATTTAATTTCGTGATTATCAATTACAAATAAGGGATTGCTAAAATTTTCAAAGGCATAATAGAGTAATAGACGCTTAATAGCATTTTAAAGAGTATAAATTCTGAAGCTTGTTTGCTCCCCCAATTTTAGAATACATTGCAAGTTTGTGTTTAGAAAATACTTGTTTGATGTATCTGCTGGAACATAGTGGGTGCTTCTAACCATAAAAAACTTGTTGCCTCCAATTAATAGTAACCAAAACAGTAACCAAAACTGTATGCCATGTCATGATACGGTACCTGAAGAAATCAAGCACATCTGCGACTTGATCAGCGAGATCAGCAACAGATGGCACCGGCACATCTGACGACATTGGAGCTACTCCCATCTGTAGGACTCTTAACAAAAGCCACATAGCAAAGATCATGTAAGTAACCAAATCAAAATACAGACGCAACACACCTTGTCACAAGGATTGAACCAGCATCACTGACCTCGTGCCCCTGGGGATTGATGTGGTAGACGCAGAAGTTATGTAGCAGAAAAGACGCCACTTCCGAGCAAAAGAAAAATCCTTGAAAATAGGACATGTCTGCCCAAGCCAATAGGAAGCAGCGAGATATAAATAATGTTAAGTCTTGGCAGTGAATCAGAAAAAAATCTTCGATCGACAGTGTTGACCACTTGTTCTCAAATGCTATAAATTAAGAACAAGGCAACATAATTGTTAATGGTTAAAGACCTTCGTCCTTCGAAGCATTATTTCCTCTCAGATATAACGATCTCCAGACGAAGGTCACGAAGGATATACCTTCATCATTTTAGCATGTTAACTTGAATGTAAATAATAAAGTGAAGGAATGTAAAAGAATAAAGATAATGATAATTATGTATCCATGATTCATTTATTTTTATATTCCATAAACATGAATAAACATCAACAATATTCATATTACATTGGTACCTTTGGCTTGTCAAAAGGTGAAAGAACGAGGATGACGCGAGAGTGATTACTATTCAGCGTGAACAGTACAGAGGTACTGTTCATCTATTTATAGTCACGAGACGCAGCCCGGGTAAAATTACATACATGCCCTCAAACTCTTGTTTACAAATAACTAAAACCAATAAGGCCTATCTAGTCCTTTTTTCCTTCCTTGCTTGGTCTAGGCTGAGGCCATTGACCTTCGGCATCTTGCACTGTCGCCTCTATATAGATTCTTCGCCTTAAGGAGCTAAATCGAGGCTGAAGGTGGCTTCGGCGATCCTTTGTATCATTTTGCCGAAGGTGTTTTTTCCTTGAAGACCTTCGGCGGATAAGAAGACCCCCAACAGTAGCCCTTCGTGGTGCTAGATCGTTTTTTGTAACGAGCTCGATTCGCGAAAAACACGAAGGCTTCGGAATGCCGAAGTGAGAGCACCTAGAGGGAGGGTGAATAGGTGATCCTGTAAAATCAAACACTAAATAGCCACAAACTTGGTTATTAAAGTGTTAGTGTGACTAAGTAGTTTTGAAGCGAGTTCTTGTGAACACAACAATCACAGAGAAAGCAACACAAGAGACACGCGATTTTTATCCCGTGGTTCGGTCAAGTAACACTTGCCTACTTCCACGTTGTGGCGTCCCAATGGACGAGGGTTGCACTCAACCTCTTTCAAGTGATCCGATGATCAACTTGAATACCACGATCTTTTCCTTTAGAGTATTTTCCCGCTTGCGAGGAATCTCCACAATTTGGAGTCTCTCGCCCTTACAATAGAGATCACAAAGAAAGCACAGAGTAAGGATGGGAGAGCAATGCACACAAGACTCAAATCCATAGCAAAACCACGCACATAAGTGAGGAAGTGAGCACACAAACACAGCGCGAGCAGTTTACAACTCAAAAGTGCTCAAATCTCAAGAACTATGATCCGATTGTGTGAATGCAGAGTCTAGATGCCTTAGGATGTTTCTTGTAAGCTTGGTGTTCTGCTCCATGCACCTAGGGGTCCCTTTTATAGCCCCAAGGCAGTAGGAGCCGTTGGAGATCAATTTGGAAGGCCATCCTTGCCTTCTGTCGAGTGGTGACCGGACAGTCCGGTGCACCACTGGACAGTCACTATTCATGTCCGGTGCGTGATCTCCTTTCATACCGGGCACATCTGACCGTTGCTCCTCGGGGCTGGTTGGCACACTAGACATTGTCCGGTGCACCCAGCCGACCATTGGAGCGAGCCACGTCGCGTGTTGATCGCGCAGCCGACCGTTGGCGCTAGAGCCGTTGGCTCACCGGACAGTCCGGTGCACCACCGGACAGTCCGGTGAATTTTAGCCATGTCACCTTTTTCTTTTCTCGAGAGCGACGAGTTCGTCGCGGATGACTCACCGGACAGTTCGGTGCACCACCGAACAGTCCGGTGAATTATAGCCATACAACTCTGTCGTTTCCCGAGAACAGCCGGTTCATCGTCGACTAGCCTGGGGCACCGGACACTGTCCGGTGCACCACCGGACAGTCTGGTGTGCCAGGCCCGAGCAGGTGTTGGCTGTACACAGCCAACTCTTTTCCAATTCGTTTCTTATTTTCTCGACAGTGTTTCTAGCACTTAGATAAACATGTTAGTGTTCAAAAACAATGTACTAAATCTAGAAACATACCTTGTACCTTGATTTACACTTTTCACACATTTAGCACATGAGGACTAAATTAATATGTGTTGGGCATCTAATCACCAAAATGCTTATAGAAATTTCGCAAGGGCACATTTCCCTTTTAATCTCCCCCTTTTTGGTGATTTATGCCAACACATCAAAAAGCAACAAAAAGAAGTGCAACATCAATGCAAATGAAGACCAAATTATTTTTGCTTATGATTTGGCATATTTGGATCACTTTTTGCCACCACTTGGTTTGTTTTTGCAAATCAAATTCTTTTTCCTATCTCTAAGTCAAACACACTTGTTTGGGCAAATTGAGAGATATTCCAAGAGTAAAATTTATCAAGTACCAAAAACTCCCCCTTTTCCTGTAATAAAAAATTCTCCCCCATAAGAGATCAAATTTTGCAATAAGAGTATTTTGACAAAAACAAATTCCTAGCTCTTCTATTTTCAAAAGTCTCAAGTGGCTGGCTGATCCATTTGCTTTGGCCTTAATTTCTCCCCCTTTGGCATTAAGCACGAAAACGGGATCATTCTTGGCCCTTTAACCCCATTGCCTCACCAAAAATATCAATGAAGAGCAAAAAGGCAATGAGAGCACAAGTATGAACTTCAAATTAAATACACTAATACCGGAGTGCAGTGGAAGTCTTTGCGTCGTCCAAGTTCACTTTCCCTTTCAATGTACCTTTGAGACTACATCAAGTGTACTCAACCAAACAAATTAGTCTCAAAGGGATCAAGTTGTAGCACATCTCCCCCTAAATATATGCAACATTTGCATATGGACTTGTGAGGTCCAGGGATGACTTGTACAACTTGAGCACCACAAACAAACAATAATTGATTTAAATGCACAAAGTAACATGGTCAAAGGCATAGAACACATGTATGCTATAGATCAATCCAAGTTACGCGAATCTAAGACATTTAGCTCACTATGCAACCTGTAAAACCTCTTCTTTTCTAAAGTCTTAGTGAAGATATCGGCTAGCTGGTTCTCGGTGCTAATGTGGTACACATCGATATCTCCCTTTTGCTGGTGGTCTCTCAAGAAGTGATGCCGAATGTCTTTGTGCTTAGTGCGGCTGTGTTCAACAAGATTGTCCGCCAAGCGGATTGCATTCTCATTGTCACATAGGAGTGGGATTTTGCTCAGATTGTAGCCAAAGTCCCAGAGGGTTTGCCTCATCCAAAGCAGTTGCGCGCAACACTGTCCTGCGGCAACGTACTCAGCCTCGGCGGTGGATAGGGCAACAGATGTTTGTTTCTTGGAACTCTAGGACACCAGGGACCTTCCTAGAAATTGGCACGTCCCTGATGTACTCTTCCTATCAACCTTGCACCCAGCATAATTGGAGTCTGAGTATCCAATTAAGTCAAAGGTAGACCCCTTTGGATACCAGATCTCGAAGCAAGGCATAGAAACTAAATATCTAAGAATTCGCTTAATGGCCACAAGGTGACATTCCTTGGGGTCGGATTGAAATCTAGCACACATGCATACACTAAGCATAATGTCCAGTCTACTAGCACAAAGATAAAGTAATGAACCTATCATTGACCGTTATGCCTTTTGATCAACGGACTTACCTCCTTTGTTGAGGTCAACGTGCCCGTCAGTTCCCATCGGTATCTTCGCGGGCTTGGTGTCCTTCATCCCAAACCTCTTGAGAAGATCCTGAGTGTACTTCGTTTGGGAGATGAAAGTGCCGTCCTTGAGTTGCTTTACTTGGAATCCAAGGAAGTATGTCAACTCACCCATCATCGACATCTCGAACTTTTGCATCATAACCCTGCTAAACTCCTCACAAGACTTTTGGTTAGTAGAACCAAATATTATGTCATCAATATAAATTTGACATACAAAAAGATCACCATCACAAGTCTTGGTAAAAAGAGTGGGATCAGCTTTCCCAACCTTGAAAGCATTAGCAATTAAGAAATCTCTAAGGCATTCATACCATGCTCTTGGGGCTTGCTTAAGTCCATAGAGCGCCTTAGAGAGCTTATACACGTGGTCAGGATACCTGTCATCCTCAAAGCCAGGGGGTTGTTCCATGTATACCTCCTCCTTAATTGGCCCATTGAGGAAAGCGCTCTTCACGTCCATTTGGAATAGCCTAAAGGAATGGTGAGCGGCATAGGCTAATAATATTCGAATAGACTCTAACCTAGCCATAGGAGCAAAAGTCTCCTCGAAATCCAAACCTGCGACTTGGGCATAACCTTTTGCCACAAGTCGAGCCTTGTTTCTTGTCACCACCCCGTGCTCGTCTTGCTTGTTGCGGAACACCCACTTGATTCCCGCAACGTTTTGCTTTGGACGTGGCACCAGGCTTTAGACTTCATTTCTTTTGAAGTTGTTGAGCTCTTCTTGCATGGCCAACACCTAGTCCGGATCCTGCAAGGCCTCTTCTACCCTAAAAGGCTCAATAGAAGAGACAAATGAGTAATGCTCACAAAAACTAGCTAATCGTGAGCGAGTAGTTACTCCCTTGCTGATGTCACCCAGAATCTGATCGACAGGGTGATGTCTTTGGATCGTCGCTCGGACTTGAATTGGAGGGGCCCGTGGTGCTTCTTCCTCCATAACCTGTTCTTCTTGTGCTCCCCCTTGATCCTGCCCCTCTTCTTGAGGTACCTATTCACCGTCTTGAGTTGGGGGATGCACCATTATCGAGGAAGATGGTTGATCTTGTTCCTGTAGTTCCTGTGGTCGCACATCACCTATCGCCATTGAAAGCTCTCTTGTGGGTTTTGGTGGTTTGGATGACAACCCAATTAAAGGACTAACAAGTGTGCTAAGTGTTGAACAGGTGCTTAATGCAAAGCTAACAGGGTTCAACACAAGTGAACAAGTGTGATGGTCCAAAGACTGGATTATCTATAGATAATGGACATCACAAGTAAGATGGACATTGCTTAAGTGAGACTTGGTGTGCGTAACTCAGAGACAACCGATCAAGCCAAGGATGGAGGCAAGAAGAGCTTCGAGGTATCGAGTGCACGGGAGAAGGTCAAGGAGACCAGGAACCCAAAGCCAGGGGTGAAGAAGAAGACTTGCAAAGTCAAGGTTGATCGAGTTAAGAAGACTTATGGTGCATCAAGGATCACTACATAAGGCTCAAGATCAAGCTCGAGAAGTGAACGGGGGTTGGGGCTCAGATATGTCA
The DNA here is from genome assembly GCA_029449295.1 of Zea luxurians. Lineage (NCBI taxonomy): Eukaryota > Viridiplantae > Streptophyta > Magnoliopsida > Poales > Poaceae > Zea > Zea luxurians. The sequence goes on along the minus strand of JAOPSE010000015.1, from coordinate 71,068,066 downwards.
ATCTAGATCAAGTCAAGTTGACTTGATGGTTTAGAGTCCAACATCGACCTCAAACAAGCCAAATTGGAGAAAGTACCATTCTGAGCTCTGCTGGAGGAGAAACAGAAAAGCTAGGAGAAGAACAAGAAAGATGTAAGTTTCTAGGACTAAATCAATTGGATTATACTCTAAATGTGTTTGTTTAAGTCTCAGGAAAATCCTCCCAAAAGTTGAAGTCAAACGGATAAAGAACGGAGGAAAAAGCACTTAGTGTGCTGTTGGCTGGTGCACAGGACAGTGAATAGTAGCTGTCCGGTGCACAGGACAGTGAATAGTAACTCTGTCCGGTGCACAGGACAGTGAATAGTAACTGTGTCCGGTGCACAGGACAGTGAATAGTCGCAGCGTCCGGTGCACAAGACAGTGAATAGTCGCAGCGTCCGGTGCACAGGACAGTGAATAGTAGCTGTGTCCGGTGCACAGGACAGTGAATAGTGACCTGTCCGGTGCACAGGACAGTGAATAGTAACCTGTCCGGTGCACCAACGGCTAGCTGTTCCAGAGAAGGAAACTGTCAATCAGATCCGTTACTGTTCACTGTCCGGTGCGCCACCGGACAGTCCGGTGCACCCGCAACCAGGGAAGGCTGGGAGCTTCCAAATGAAGCTCCAACGGCTCCTAGGCCATTTGGGGCTATAAAAGGGACCCCTAGGCGCCTCAACCAAGTACACAAGTGCAGCCAACAAGTCCATACACCATTTGGATCAATTCTTTCTCTCCCTCTCTTGTGTATCTCTCTAGTTTGTGTAGAGGCGAAGTTATAAGCCTTTAGAGAGAGGGGAAGTGCTGCTGAGAGCTAGAGCAAAATCTTGAGCGCATTGTTACTCTGTCGGAGTGCTGTTGAGAAGATTGTAAGCAGCCACGACATCGTTGTAACTGATATCAACATAGTGGAAGGCTCTATCTGTCGCCCGACAGATCTGAGCAAACGGAGGAAGGAGTTGAAATAGACTCCAAGCCAAGGTGTGGCTAACTCCAACGAGGACTAGGCAAGCATTTCAGGCTTGGCCGAACCTCGGGATAAATCCCTGTGTTTGTGTGCTCTGCTCTATGCTGTGTGCTGTTTCTCTGTCTTATTTGTTGTTTATACTTGCACTTCAATATTTATATGTGCTATAAGCTGTCTTCGAAGTGCAGGGTATTTTAAGACAGGGACTTCAATTCCGCTGCAACCTACTCGAAGGGTCCTTCATTCCACTGCGATCCAGCCTTCGAGTAGAGTAAGAATTTCCAGTTATAAAGTGATAATTTTTATTCGCCTATTCACCCCCCCTCTAGGCGACATCCAGATCCTGTTCCCGGGCAAAGGGAACTTTCAGCCATCGTGCGCATTGCGGCCGTCGAAACTTCATCCTCATCTATGTCATCAAGATCAACTTGCTCTGTTGGAGAGCCATTAGTCTCATCAAATACAACGTAGCTAGAGACTTCAACTAATCTTGATGATTTATATTTGAGTCATATCCTAGTAAAAACCCTTCTACTGCCTTGGGAGAAAGTTTAGAATGTCTACCTTTTTTCACCAGAATGTAGCATTTGCTCCCAAATACACGAAAGTAAGAGACATTGGGTTTGTTACCGGTAATGAGTTCGTAGGAGGTCTTCTTGAGGAGACGGTGCAGGTTGAGCCGGTTTATGGCGTGGCAGGCTGTGTTCACAGCTTCCAACCAAAACCACTCAGGCGTCTTGAACTCTCCAGGCATCGTTCTCGCCATGTCGATTAGCGTCCTGTTCTTCCTCTCTACCACACCGTTTTGCTATGGTGTGTAGGGAGCGGAGAACTCGTGCTTGATGCCTTCCTCCTCAAGATACTCCTCAACTTGCAGATTCTTGAACTCGGAACCGTTGTCGCTCCTTATCTTTTTCACCTTTAGCTCAAATTCATTTTGAGCCCTCCTTAGAAAGCGCTTTAGGGTCCCTTGGGTTTCTGACTTATCCTGCAAAAAGAATATTCAAGTGAAGCGAGAAAAATCATCAACAATTACAAGACCATACTTACTTCCCCCGATGCTAAAGTAGGCAACGGGTCTGAAGAGGTCCATGTGAAGAAGCTCCAGTGGTCTTGATGTTATCATCACATTCTTGCTGTGATGAGTGCTTCCCACCTGTTTCCCTGCCTGACATGCTGCACAAGGTCTATCTTTCTCAAAACAGACATCGGTTAGTCCTAACACATAATCTCCCTTTAGAAGCTTATGAAGGTTCTTCATCCCAACATGTGCTAGACGGCGATGCCACAGCTAGCCCATATTAGTCTTAGCGATTAAGCATGCATCTAGACCAGCATTCTCTTTTGAAAAGTCAACTAAATAGAGCTTGCCGTCTAATAACCCTTAAACGCTAATGAACCATCACTCCTAAAGACAGATACATCAACATTTGTAAACAGACAATTGTAACCCATGTGGCACAATTGACTTACAGACAGAAGGTTGTACCCGAGCGACTCTACTAAAAATACATTTGATACAGAGTGCTTGCTTGTGATGGCTATCTTTCCCAAACCTTTGACCTTGCCTAGATTCCCATATCTAAATATGATTATATCATGGGAATCCTTGTTCTTGACGTAGGAGGTGAACATCTTCTTCTCCCCCATCATGTGGTTTGTGCATCCGCTGTCGATAATCCAGCTTGAGCCCCCGGATGCATAAACCTGCAAGGCAATTTAAGCTTTGGTTTTAAGTACCCAACTCTTGTTGGGTCCTACAAGGTTAGTCATAATAGTTTTTGGAACCCATATGCAAGTTTTGTCTCCCTTGCATTTGGATCCCAACTTCCTAGCAACTACTTTTGCATTCTTACATGAAAGTACAAAAGAAGTGTTGCAAGCATGAAAAATAGTAGTAGGTTCATTGCACATTTTCCTAGAAGCATGAGTAGCATAATTTCTCCTAGGCGCATGAGGCACAGCATGATTGCGCCTAGGCCTATTTCTACCACAATCATAAGTAGAGCTGGAAGCAATCATAGCATGATCATAATATCTATCATTATGAGCATTCCTAGTAAATTTTCTATCATACATGTAAGCATGGTTCCTTTGAGGACTACTAGCCATAGGGACCTTCCCTTTCTCCTTGTTGAGAATGGGAGTCCTTTGGCATGTTAAGTTCTTGGTTTCCTTTTGAAAACCAAGTCCATCCTTAATTGAGGGGTATCTACCAACAGTGTAGGCATCCCTAGCAAATTTTAATTTATCAAAATCAACTTTGCAAGTCTTAAGTTGAGCATTAAGACTTTCCACCTCATTGTTCAATTTAGTAATAGAAGCAAGATGTTCATCACAGGCATCAACATCAAAATCCTTACATCTATTACAAATAACTACATGATCTACACATGATCTAGTTGCATTTGCTTCCTCTAGTTTAGCATTTAATTCAACATTTAAATCCTTTAGACTAGAGACAGATTCCTGACAAGCAGACAACTCAGAGGATAGCATTTCATTTCTTTTGAGTTCTAAAGCAAGAGATTTTTGAACACTAACAAACTTGTCATGTTCCTCATACAAAATGTCCTCTTTCTTTTCTAGTAGTCTATCTTTTTCATTTAGAGCATCAATTAATTCATTAATTTTCTCTACTTTGGCTCTATCTAAACCTTTAAACAAACCAGAGTAATCTATTTCATCATTGGAGGACTTGAAAGTTGCCTAGAGGGGGGGGGGTGAATAGGCAAAACCTGAAAATTAAAACTTTATCCCCCAACTAGATCCCTTGATTAGTGGTTAGAACAAGATATACAAATATCGGAGTATAAAAGCTAAGTTCTTGCTTGTAAAGAGTATTGCGCTTAAATAATGCGGAAGTGATAAATCAATACTACTAACAAGTTTATGAGAATAAAGCAAGAAGGCTTAGATAAGAAGAGCAATAATACAAGTTCTCTCTTGCAATGTGTTGCTTCACTAAATGAGAGTTTAACTTAAAGCAACACCAAATAGAATTAGCAAAGAGTAGTGCAAGAGGAACCTAGAGAGGGAAAAGACAAACAAATCACAAGCAATAAGCACACAAGACACGGGTGATTTGTTTTACCGAGGTTCGGCCCTCGAAGGCCTAGTCCCCGTTGAGGAGTCCACTAAGGACGGGTCTTTTTCAACCCTTTCCCTCTTTCCACCGATCACACAAGGATCGGCGAGCTCTTCTTCTCAAGGATCACTCTCGATCCCACAAGGACCACCACACTCTTTGGTGTCTCTTGCTAGCTTTTACAAGCCTCCAAAACTTTGGAGGAAGTTCGATGGGAGTCAAAACTCCACGCACAAATGGACACAAGGATGTAGCACACACTATCTCTCAATGAATCTTACAAGGCACTAGTGCTAAACTCAAATGAGTTGCTTTCTCTTGCTTGCTCTATCTTTTGTGGCTCTTGTGTTGGTTGTAGTGGTCTAAATCTTGTGTATAGGATTGATCAATGAATATATGTGGTTGGGAGGGCTTGAGTATGTCAACTAGATGACTTGGAATGTTGCTTGGACTCCCACACCATGAAGTGGCCGGTTGGGGTGGTATTTATAGCCACCAAACAAAATATGGCCGTTGGAGAAGTCTGCTGGCGATGGGCGCACCAGACAGTCCGGTGCGCCACCAGACAGTGTCCGGTGAGCCGCCACGTCAACCTATTCGTCAGGGTTGGAGCTGGTCGACCGTTGGAGGCTTTGTCCTCATGTGGCACCGGACAGTCCGGTGCCCCTCTGACTTGCTGCTCTAACATCTGAAATCCACTGTTCACTTTGCAGAGTCGACCGTTGCGCGCAGGTAGCCGTTGCTCTGCTGGTGCACCGGACAGTCCGGTGGCACACCAGACAGTCCGGTGAATTATAGCGGAGGTGCGCCTAGAAAACCCGAAGGTGAAGAGTTTGAAGTCGATCTTCCCTGGTGCACCGGACACTGTCCGGTGGCACACCGGACAGTCCGGTGCGCCAGACCAGGGAGCACTTCGGTTTCGTTTGCTCCTTTCTTCTTGAACCCTTTCTTGGTCTTTTTTATTGACTTATTGTGAACCATTGGCACCTGTAGAACTTATAGACTAGAGCAAACTAGTTAGTCCAATTATTTGTGTTGGGCAATTCAACCACCAAAATCAATTAGGAAATAGGTGTAAGCCTAATTCCCTTTTAATCTCCCCCTTTTTGGTGATTGATGCCAACACAAACCAAAGCAAGTATAGAAGTGCATAATTGAACTAGTTTGCATAATTGTAAGTGCAAAGGTTACTTAGAATTGAGCTAATAGAAATTCATAAGATATGCATGGATTGTTTCTTTATAATTTTAACATTTTGGACCACGATTGCACCACATGTTTTGTTTTTGCAAATACTTTTGTAAATTCTTCTCAAAGTTCTTTTGCAAATAGTCAAAGGTAAAAGAGTAAGATTTTGAAAAGCATTTTCAAGATTTGAAATTTTCTCCCCCTATTTCAAATGCTTTTTCCTTTGACTAAACAAAACTCCCCTTCAATAAAATTCTCCTCTTAGAGTTCAAGAGGGTTTTAAGATACCAATTTTTGAAAGTGCTACTTTCTCCCCTTTTTGAACACAATAAGATACCAATTTGAAAATCATGAGTTTAAAATTAGGTGGTGGTGCGGTACTTTTGCTTTGGGCTAATACTTTCTCCCCCTTTGGCATGAATCGCCAAAAACAGATACTTTGAGTGAAATATAAGCCCTTTTGAAGTGTTCTCCCCCTTTGGCAGATAATATATGAGTGAAAGATTATACCAATGTGGAGAGACAGTGTGGAGTGATGGCGAAGGGTAGATAATACCGATAGAGTTGAGTGGAAGCCTTGTCTTCGCCGAAGACTCCATTTCCCTTTCAATCTATGACTTAGTATAGAAATATACTTGGAAGCATATTAGTCGTAGTCATGGTATAAGAATAATAGGATATATGCATGTGTACCAAAATGAAAGAGATATGATCAAGAGATATATCAATTAAGCATGATCATAGTTCTATATAACATAGATTGCTCCCCCTAAATATGTGCATGGAGAGAAACACATATTATGGCCTTAAATGCCAATGGCACATAATTAGGTTAATGAGAACATATCTATATCATACAGAATGTGAAGTGCATTTGTGTCATAGTATAAGTGTGATGCTCATGACAGTTTATGCACTTATGAAAGCATGTTATGAACAATTTAAGCATTTCCCTTAAGGATTTCAAAGAGGCTTAAGGACCATCCACCTTTGGAACAAAGGTAGCTTATCCTCGTTACAAGGTTAAGCTTTAAGCTCTTTGACAATAAAATTACTTCATCTAGTTTAAGCAAAGGGTGCATTAATGCAGGAGTGAGATTTTTGAGAAGTTAAACTAGGTATGAAGCAGAGTTAATGCATGGACATGCTTTCTCTTCCTTTTATACAAGATATGCAAGGAGTGTATAGAAAAGGAAGATTTAGGTACATGTGTAAATAAAGAGAAGTAGTTTTACCGTTTTGTACCTTCACATAGAGATGCTCTCTTCATTGTTCTTTGTCCTTAGTCTTAGATGCTTAAGACCTATACTTAATGACAATATATGAAAATATTTTGCACAAGAGAGAGTTCTACAACTAGTGATCCTTTTCCAAGTTATTGTAAGCATATATCAAATGGATCACTAATTGCATAAATGTACCATGAATTCTCCTTTCAACTTAGTGCCCATCAAGAGAGATATCGATTAATTTGAAAAATAGTATATACGGCACTAAGAAGCATAATTGTTAATTGAAGTCATTCAATGATCAAACAAATAACAGATGTGATCAAAAGAACAACATACACATAAGATTATCAAATAAGCTTAGAGTAGGAGAATCCAGCAAATATGCTACTTTAGAGTGGAAGAAAAAAAATTGAAGAAATAGTAGCATACTTCATGAGAAACTTATTCTTACGCAAGAGACTATATGAAATAACTAAGATAAAGTGATAGTCTCATCGTAATCAAGATATAAACAGAGGCTCCCCCTAAAGATATGCATCAAGTATTTGAATGAGTTGAATGGATGCATTTACTTTAAAGACAAATAGAGAGAAGCATTATACATCTTGATCAAGGCTCATTAAATTTGCAATAAACAACTTGAGCCTAGTATTCCCATTATGAAAGGATTTAGAATACTCACAACCACACCATTGATTGTTTTGAGGATCTTGCTATCCAAGTAGGTGTTGTTGTTCTTGATGTCTTCCTCTTTCATTTGAGTGTCCTCCCTTTGTAGTTGTTCCTTTTTCCTTTCAAACTTATTGAAAATACTCAAGAAAGATGTTAATAGCACAAGGGAGTATATGATGGAAGATGATTCTTTTAGATAGGAGGTAAAAGTAATTCATCATCCATGAGTCACATAGACATGAAGTAAAATCCTTAACGTTAGTGCACATTATCAGAAAAGAGGAATGAGCACCTTTTTAAACATTTTGATCAATCATAGGAATTTTACTTCTTCATATTGAATTTATTATCATGACTTAGAAGCGTATCAATATGAGAATGGATATAGCAAAGGCATGAATTAGATTCTAATGGACAAACGCATTTATGAAATTGAATGCACACTTAGTTAATTTAGGTCCAATAAAGAATCTATTCCTCACAAGGGTAGAATATGATAATTTAGATTAAATACCCATTGAGATGGGAACTAAACTTGATTAAGAAGATGAGTTCCCATACCTTTGCTTTTACCTTTCTTCCTTTGGGTGAAGAGCAACCCATGAGGCTTGTGCACTTTCTCTTTTGTGGATATTTATAAGTAGGCTCAAGAGATACGTTATTAGTAACACAAGCACTAGTTTCCATTTTTGTAATTATTTTTGATAGTGAATGTAAAGCTAGATTACTAAAAGCATGGAAACTTCATAGCATGAACTAGATTATCCATAGATGATGTTATGCTCAATTTTAACTCATAAAACAAGCATAAACAATTAAGATTATGGGAATAAATCTAATTTATGGTATGGAAAGCGATAAATGTGAAAGAATCAAATCCAATTTAAGCAAGTAGAAGTACATCATAAATCATTGGATTGATTCTTCTTTTCATGTTAGATTACATGCTTTTCCAAAGAGAAACCTATTCTCTACAAGTGAGACTACTTGGGTTACTTAGATAAAATCATTAGTCTCACTATTCTAGTTATAGAGAGAGTTTTCCTTTTATAAGTGTCCTAAGGGTTTGAATTCCTTACATGACACCTTATTCTTTTAAGAACTTGAAATATCTCTCTATATCTAGAATCATGGCAATAATAAGATAATTAGTGTAAAACATGCTATGAGGTGTTTGCAATAGTTAAAGCATGTAGATTGCCATAGGATGGAAATGATGAGTATGCAACCTACCATATGAGAGGAAATTCTTCAAAGAATGGTAATACAAATTTAAAGACATTTGAAGTGCTACATATTCCTATGTGACTACACAAGACACCTAAGAAATGATCATTTAAGATTCTTGCACTTAAAAGCATAGAAGTTACCATCCTTTGACTTTCCTCTATGTTGTAGGCCTTGATTTTTCACACATGATAATTCTTTTATTTTGCTACAACATCAATATCTTCCTCGAGATGATATGAGTTTAAGACATAATAATTTGAAGAATAACCTTGGGTCAATCATGGATATGGGTCATTGAAGATTGATAGCTTGAGTTGATAAGAATTGAATGGACTCTCTCAAGCACCCCAAGGCTTCATATCATCTCATTCCCCTACAAAGCTTGTCAAGTATATTTTGGTACCCATCGCTTGATGGGTCCATCACGGTTAGTCAACAAAGATCTAGGAACCAAAAAGTCCTTTGTGTTAGCACTAGGTAAACACATTACCTTTCTAGCACAAGTTGCAATTTTGGGTTGCCTAGTTATATGAGAATTAATTGACAAGCTAGGAGAGGGATTGTTACCAATGGGACAATCCTTGCATTGATGTCCCTTCTTTCGGCATATGTAGCATAGGCGATCCTCAAGTCTTGAAGATTTCTTCTTTCCTTGTTTCTTGCTTGCTACATGGTTAGTGAATATTTTCTTTTCTAACATAATGCCTTTTTGTTTTAAATAGGGACAAGATTTAATAAAGTGTCCCTTCTTTGAACATTTAAAACAAAGTTTATCATCCTTGTTAATAATCAAGCCATTTTTAATGTAGGGACATGATCTAATCAAGTGCCCCTTTTCAAAACATTCACTACATCTCTTGTTTCTATTTGTAAGAAGTGTGACTTGATTATTACCTTGGATGTTACCTTTTATGGAGGCATGGTTGAGGCTTTTGGAAGAGGTATTAATTTTCTTCTTTTGTTTCTTCTTCTTGGTAATCCTCAAGTCCTTGACATTTTCTTCAAGGGATTTAGTGCATGCTTCGGTTGTTTCATTCTCAAGCTTCTTCACCATGTGGTCACGGTTATCTTGAGAAGGTTGAGCAACACATTTCCCTTTAAGTTGTGTCAAGCTCATCTTTAGCCTCTCATTCTCTTCTTTGAGCTTTTGATATGTATCATCTTTTGTTCCTACAATTTCTAGCTCAAAAGAAGATTTGCTTGTCGACGGACAACAAGCATTAGCACATGGTAATATAGTATCAATTTGAATACATGTGCATGAGTGAGGTTGTTGGGATTTTAAGTTTTCTATCACAACCTCATGAGCAATATTTAATATGATATGATCATCCATAAGATTTTCATTAGAGCATAGAAGCATATCATATTTTTCTTGAAAAGCTAGTTTTTCAAATTTTAGCTTTTCTACTAGGTCCTTAAGTAAGGCATTCCTATTTACTAATTGAGCGATACAATGTAAAGAGTTTTCTTGCTCAATTGAAATAGTTTCATACCTTTGGACCAAATCAACATGAGAGCACTTTAGCTCCTAATGTTCTTTAGTCAACTCGTCAAAGCATTGCATTTTCATGGAGAGAATACTTTCTAGCCTTTGATGAGCTTCGCTTTGCTCTCTCACTCTTTCTAGAAGTTTGAGCATGACCGCCTTGTCTTCTTGGCTTAGGCGAGCGTAGAGCAGCAAGAAGTTTCTTTCTTCCTCCTCATCCTCATTTGTCCTTCCGCTATCATTTTCATTAGCCACACAACATATGTGGGAATCGAAATGGGAAGACAAACCTTTTGGAGAGGTGGATTCATCGTTTGATCTCCATCGTTCATTTTCTTCTTCTTCCTTTAAAGGGTTAGTATCACAAGAACTAAAGGAAGTGGAAGCATCAAATGAACTAACATGTTTGGACTCATCAAATTTAGTTTTAATTCTAGTCCAAATATCATGCGCATCATGAATGGATTCGTCATAATTTGATATGAAGGCACGATAATCTTCTTTGCTAAGAGAATTGCTTAAGATGTTAAAAGCTAGGTAGTTTAAGCGAAAACATCTTTGATCCTCCTCGGAAACAATTTCTTTATTATAACTAGAAGGAAAGATACTCATGTCTATAATTTGTTCTAATCGAGGATGTATGGTTCTAAAAGCATTTAGCACACTAGTAGACCATGAATCATAGTTAGAACAATCATCAAATAAAATCACAACAGTTACCTCCTTTTGAGTTGAGTTCTCTTGGGTCTTCTTGTTCTTTTGGGATCTTCTACGAGCCATCACTTCGAGTTGTTAGACTCAAGATGAAGTGCCTAGCTCTGATACCAATTGAAAGTCGCCTAGAGGGGAGGGGGGTGAATAGGCAAAACCTGAAAATTAAAACTTTATCCCCCAACTAGATCCCTTGATTAGTGGTTAGAACAAGATATACAAATATCAGAGTATAAAAGCTAAGTTCTTGCTTGTAAAGAGTATTGCGCTTAAATAATGCAGAAGTGATAAATCAATACTACGAACAAGTTTATGAGAATAAAGCAAGAAGGCTTAGATAAGAAGAGCAATAATACAAGTTCTCTCTTGCAATGTGTTGCTTCACTAAATGAGAGTTTAACTTAAAGCAACACCAAATAGAATTAGCAAAGAGTAGTGCAAGAGGAACCTAGAGAGGGAAAAGACAAACAAATCACAAGCAATAAGCACACGAGACACGGGTGATTTGTTTTACCGAGGTTCGGCCCTCGAAGGCCTAGTCCCTGTTGAGGAGTCCACTAAGGACGGGTCTTTTTCAACCCTTTCTCTCTTTCCATCGATCACACAAGGATCGGCGAGCTCTTCTTCTTCTCAAGGATCACTCTCGATCCCGTAAGGACCACCACACTCTTTGGTGTCTCTTGCTAGCTTTTACAAGCCTCCAAAACTTTGGAGGAAGTTCAATGGGAGTCAAAACTCCACGCACAAATGGACACAAGGATGTAGCGCACACTATCTCTCAATGAATCTCACAAGGCACTAGTGCTAAACTCAAATGAGTAGCTCTCTCTTGCTTGCTCTATCTTTTGTGGCTCTTGTGTTGGTTGTAGTGGACCATTTAGTGCATCGTCCATGTATCGCGCCTCCTTCATCATCATGCGCCCGCTCACGAATTTTCCAAGAATCTCCTCGGGCGTCATCTTGGTGTACCTGGGGTTTTCACGAATAAGATTGACAAGATGGGAGTCAATTATAGTAAATGACCTTAGCATGAGTTGGACGACATCATGATCCATCCATCTTGTGCTTCCATAGCTTCGGATCTTATTGACCAGGGTCTTGAGCCTGTTGTAGGTCTGAGTTGTCTCCTCTCCGCTGATCATCGCGAACCTCCCCAGCTCGCCTTCCACTAGTTCCATCTTTGTGATCATAGTGGCGTCGTTTCCCTCATGAGATATCTTGAGGGTGTCCCAGATTTGCTTAGCGTTGTCCAAGCCACTCACTTTATTATATTCATCCCTGCAAAGTGAAGCTAGCAAGACAGTAGTAGCTTGGGCATTCTTATGAATTTGTTCATTTATATGCATAGAATTATCCAAACTATCAAAATGCATCCCATTTTCCACAATTTCCTAAATGCTAGGATGGAGAGAAAATAGATGACTACGCATTTTATGGCTCCAAAATGAGTAATCCTCTCCATCAAAGTGTGGGGGTTTTTCAAGAGGAATAGAAAGTAAATGGGCATTCGAATTATATAGAATACGGGAATAATCATAGGAGTAGTTTTGATTAACCGTCTTTTTCTTGGACGAGGTGTAACACCCTGAATTTGGGGGTATAAAATTTCTTTCCTAATATCCGCCAAATTCAGGTGTTACCCTCTTTTCCCTAGCCTTTCTTTCTCTTTCCAAAATAATGGAGGAATGTTTTGCTTTTTATGTAAGTGTTGGATGTATTAATGAAACTCTAAAAGGGGGGTTTGATTATTGCATCATGCTGAAGTATACTTTTTTTTGGACGATGATTGTGTTTTGAAGTGCATTCATATAACCTACAACTAAATTAAAATAGTAAAAAAAGAAAAAGTAATAAAAAAGGAAAAAAAACCCAGCCCAACAGCCCCCTCCTCTTTCCCCTGGACGGCCCGTCCAGCCACTCCTGTGGCCCAACCATCCCCTTACCGCTCGTGGCCCACCTGGCCTATTTCCGCAGCGCTCCTGCACTGGCCCGCCTCGTCCACGGCCTAGCTCGACACCAGCTACGCTTCCTCAGCCCACGCCTCGCTGCCCCCTTGCTTGGCCTCGTGTGTGTGCGGCCCGTGCACGCTCGCCAGCCTGCACGCTTGGCGGTCCAGCCCTAGCCGCGCGCTCGGTGGCCTAGCATGCCCCATGCGCCGTTGCAGCCCACCAGGCGCCAGGCTACCGCTGAGCCGCTCCTAGGCAGTTGATCTCCCAATATTTTCTCCCCTCGCGACAGTGCGTGCCCACGACCTCAGAGCCAAAACTGCTCTCGCGCTGACGAGCAGTGGCCCGCCCGTAACCTGCTCGCCTGGCCGGGCTCTATTCCCCATTGGCGTGTGCACCTAGGCGACCTCCTGGCGTGGCCAGCTGCTGCCAATCCTCCCTCCTTGTGTGAGTTCCCTCAGCCAATCTCTGTAGCCGACAATAACTTCCTCCCTTCTTCTATTTTTTTCTGTAACATGAGGTAGAAGAAAGCAAATTGTACGAAAAGATCCCTCGAGTATACGTTTAGGTGCATGTAAGTTCTTGATTCATTAAAATACTCGCTATCTTTTGCGTCATAAGTCTACTTTATACCATCTCGGTTGCATTAGAGTCATAATAATGTCGTGCCACGTCGTCGTTAATCTGAGATTAATAAATATTTGATTACTTTTGAGTTATAAACCTAATTTATTCCGTTCTATTCACGACATATTCGTACTAGCGTAGTCTACATGTTAATAATAATGTTTCACCATTTAACATGTTTTATATAATTAATTAAATGTTAGCTGAATTAACGTTGTTAAATTAGCTCTCTAATCAAATCTAATTAGTAGCTTTTAACTTGCCCCTTTTAAATAAATACCGGATCAGTACTAAATTGGATGTTTTTGTTTGATAATTGTATAGTATAAACACGGCATCTATTTAATGATTTTCGTGTGTCATTCGCGCATGCCGCAGTGCTGTTCTCACGCTTGTGTCACGCGCCTTGCCGCGCGCTGTTCGCATGTATCGTGCGTTATCCGAGTGCGAGATTAAATCGTTCGCTTATAATCACTCATGTTAGTAACATTATTTCGTCACGATACGCGTTTTAATTAATTAGTTGATTATTTATTTATCCAAGTTATTAAAGTAGTAGTTTACTTAAACTATTTTATCGTTTTAGTCGCGCTTTATTTTATATATGTTAATACGATTATATCTACGCAAATGTTTTTGAATTAATATTATTTAGTATAAACACGATATCTGATAGCGATTCTCGCGTGTTGCTGCGCGCTGAATCGTGTGCCTTTCGCGCGTCGTGCTGTTTCGTGTGTTGTCCCATTTGTCGTCGCGCGTGCTATTCGCACGCGTTGCCGCGTGCCGTTTTCGCACATTGTCACTTGTCGCGCGCTGTCCGCACGCAATATTAAATCAACGGTTCAGTAAATACACGTTAACTTTTATGGCCGTCCGATTTACTCTATTCTAATTGTTTTACCTTCACAATAATATCGTGTACATGTTAAAAATGTTATTTTGTCATACCTCATGCTCTAGTTAACTAATTAATTAATTGTCGGCCATGCTTTAGTATAAACCGATAAATGTAGTGATTCTCGTGTCGTCGCACTGTCTGTGGGTGTCGTCGCGCGCTATTCTCGCGTGCTGTTCGCCTGCGTCGTCGTGCGTCATTATCGTAGGTCGCACTTGCTATTCGCACGCGTTGTCACGTGTCGTTTGCGTGTTCATCGCGCGTGCTAACCGTGTGTGTCGTCGTTCGTGCAAGTCGTTATTCGCGTAATTAAATAAAGTCATTTCACCACATCGTTTATGTTAAATAAGTAATTACTTGTCTAGTGTTGCTTATTTAAAATTACAGTTTGATCTAACCAAATTTATAATTTTAATTATGCGTTTGTAATTACCTGTTGATGTGTTTATGCCGATTTAAATGTTGTATTTAATACTTAGTTAGTATGGACACGACATAATTTAGTAGTACCCATATGTCGTGTCGTTTATAAATTTATTATATGCTTAGACGTAGTGAGTCTTATGCGCTGTGTTCATAAATATAATCTGACCAGTTTAAAAATGTAGTTTCCAATCAAATTACAATCTCCATAAATGCCACATTAGATATTTCTTTAGAGTATCTTCCGCAAATGATCTACATTAATTAAAATCGACCTAGAACATAGGTTACGCGTTTATTATGCAAACCTTCCAAAAAACCATATCGTCTCAACCATATTTTCGATTTCAGCGCTTATTTCCTCGCGTAACCATTGAAGCGCTCACTATTTTATATTGCTCGTTTTATAATATTTTATCTTGTATGGTGTAATGTTCTTATACAAGTATATATGTGCCTGTTTGTATTTGTTGCGTGACGCGAGTAGATTGCGATCTGTTCTTGAGCTTCGAGGAATCGAAGATCAAGCGTTGGCGACCAAGTGATCTAGCTCTTCGAATTCCACAAGATTGAAGACCCTGAGCATCTGTTTGGTGAAGGCAAGTGTCCTCTGACCCATTATGTCCTATGTACTTATAATTCACTGTCCCGCATTACTTAATTGAAAACCTAAGGATTGACAAGCTTTCTACTTACTTATCCTTGTTTACCTTTTGGGTTATCATGGTTAGCTTTATGCTATTGCTTTACTTTAATCAATGAACATGATGTGAATATTATGATACGATGATGTTATCCCGATGATGTACCTCTTCGTAAGGACCTGTTCGGGGAGTGACAACCCGGGATAACAGTGCAACCATGAGGGTGGAATGGGACGCCCTTAGCTGATTAATTAGAGGAACCAGAGGAGTAGTTGGCTTCGTCGTAGGACCGTCAATGGGGTCCGGGCACAGTACTTGTTCTGCCGAGGCTGGTTGCGGAGGTTTTCGATTTGGTTTTGTTAGTCACCCTTCCTTTGGGGAGATGTACTGTGTTTATCAAACTGGAGAAACCTAACGGGCAGCTATGACCTCTGGAAAATCTTTGTAAAGGCTACGTAGTGAGACCCTGCTAGGTCACCTTAGTAGTGATCAATGGAGAGTCATGATCTCCGGGCAAAACGGGAATCACGGCTTGTGGGTAAAGTGTGCGACCTCTGCAGAGGGTTAGAAACTGATATATCAGCCGTGCTCACGGTTATGAGCGGCCTTGGGATCCTCTTTGATTAGAGATACATATGATCTGAGATACAATGGTTATGTTTATGGTTTTGGTTCAATGATGATAATGTTGTTCTTCGATGAGAAAATGATTCACGGGTTGGTTATATGATAAAACTTGGCTTCCACTAATAATAAATATCTGACCAACTAAAAGCAACTGCTTTGACCCTAACCCCACATAAAGCTAGTCCACTTCAGCCAAATGGGACATTTGCTGAGTACGTTGATGTGTACTCACCCTTGCTTTCACAAAACACCAGGTTGCCTTTGGTGCAATCTATGCTCAGGTAAAGAAGACGTCGAGGCGGATCTCCAGGAGTTCCAAGACTTCAACGAGTTCGAAGATTAGGCTAGCGACCTCCCCTAGTCAGCTGCCTGTGGTGGGTTTATTTACATTGGCTACGTTTCTATTTTGTGCTCTTTGATTCATATTATGTAAATGACTCTAGTTTTTAATATTATCACTTACTCTGTATTGTTATTCGAGGCATTGTGCTATGATGAGTCATTTATGTAATCGCTATGTACATGAGTTCTGATCCTGGCACGTACATGGTTCGCATTCGCTTTATCTTCAAAACCGGGTGTGACACGAGGAGTCGTCGTCGTCCCTTGGTGAAGAAGAAGATGCATCACTGTCATAGTAGATGATCTTCTTGATGCGTCTCTTCTTCTTCCCGTCCCTCTTCTTGTGACTCAAGCCTGAGTCAGTAGGCTTGTCGTCTCTTGGCTCTTTGAGGAGGGACTCCTTCTCCTTGTCATTAATCACCATCCCCTTACCCTTAGGTACATCTTTTCTGATGTTGAACCCATCATGGCCATGAAGGATCCAACATCAAGTTTTATTTTCGAAAACATCTCACCCACTTTGCAACATCATCTTTGAGAAAACAAAACATTTTGTTTTTCTAAAGCAAAGCTAAGCATAAGAAAATCTTTTGTAAAATAGGGATTTAGGAAATAATCCAAGGAAGGAGATGCAGCAATAGTTTAGCACACAACTCCTATCACCTAATGCATCAAGTAAGTGAGAAAGATTTTAAAAGGAACAAGGAGGTGGCAAATGCACTGGGGCTTGCCTTGTGTTACTGGTGAATCAGGCTCAGATCCACAGATATCAAAATAAAAGCAGTTGCCTGCCTGATGTTCCTCAGGTGGTGGTGGTGAAGTCTTCTCTTCTTCTACTTCTTCTTCGTTTTCTAAATATAACCATACATAATAATGAATGTCCATGTAATTCTCATGAGAGTGCAAAGATAATAAAAGTTTATTATCTAAAGTCTTGAATACAACTTTCCTTCACGGATCTCCGAGAACTTAAGTTTCCGGAGTCAATAGTGAAGTTCACAGGGCAGGGGGGCTAGGGTTTTGGGTTCTAAGTATCAAACATGGTTCAAATTATACCAAACATTACCCAAGGCTCTTAAATAATATTTAAGGGTTATCTAAAAAGTTTGGGGATTTTTGAAATTATTATCTATTCTCTAAAAATCCAGAAACAAGGTCTTAGGCTGTTTTAAATACTCTATAATTCCCTATTTGGACTAAAAATCAAAGAACTATTTTTATTAAATTCTATAGGAAATTGGAAACATAGTAAAATTGGTTTGGTATTTTTAGGATTTTTCTACAATTTTCTAGAATTGTTTTAGCTCTGGCAGAAAAAAGAAAAAGAAAAATGATGAATAGTACTGGACCAGAATCGGCCCAGGTTGGCCCACTACCAGCAGAAGCGCGCCCGCGCGTGCACCTGCGTAATTTTGCAAGAACAACCCCGTCCTCTGGAATAACCGGACCTAGGTCCCCTGCACTATTTCGCGAGTCGCTGACAGTTTACAAGGAACCCCCCTACATTCTAATTCTTCGCAGACCGAGGTCCACGATGAGGAACGACGTCGGTTCGCGCTCCGGTGAACTTTCACCAGCCGATTCACGCCATGACTGGCACCCTACTTTGGCCGAGACCAAATTCAAGACCTAAGGACTGTTTTCCCTCACCTAATTTCACAAACGGTGATCCAACCGGTTCTGTCCACAGCGACCGTGCAAATCTGGGGATAACACAGAGTGTTCCCGGTAATCTAATGGGTGCTAGGCTAATTGGCCGGGTCAGTGAGCATCAGGAGCACACCGGAGTACTGAAACGGGTACACAGAGGACGTGAACGGACCTGTGGAGAGCTAACCACGGCGAACCCACTTCTGCGGTGTTCTTAACCGATTTGGGGAAAATCCCAAATTGGGGAGTTGTGGGGAACGATTAGAGGTAAGGGCTGGTTTACTGGATGCGCAATTACCTTGCGGAGCTCTAGGAGGCTTCAATTTATAGAACGCAATGGCGGTGGCGCTCAATTTGGCAGATAAGTGCTGGCGGCCGTAGAGAGGGGAGGTTACTGGCGCAGTGGATTCGTGGAGAGTACCGTGGCGGGCTCCCCGGCGATGAGCAGATATCGCAAGCCAAGCTACTGTGATGTGGTAAAGCGCTTTAGCACATGGCGCACGACGGAAATCGACCAACGGCGGCGAGGTCTTATCCCGATCGATCGACGAGCAATGGGTGCGGTGAACTTAGCCGCGACCGAGCTAGAGCTGATCCCATGCTAAGATCTTTACTTCATCATGGTTATCCCCTCACCACTGAACACGAATCGCGACGATGGCATGAATCACGACGTAAAGATCGTCGGCGGCGAGGGGGGATTAACCCGTGATCTGATTCAGTTTGGGTGCACTGTACCATCGCGCACTCCACTCATGCGACCTGACAGACCAACTTTGGGCTCGAGTTTCTCTTGATTTCATGTAACAACCGGTTCAACTCTCTGTATCGAAGTTATAGTCCTATGATCCAGCTACAATGTTGTTATGGGGACCATGCTCAATCTCTTACTGGATCATGATCAAATCTAGGTTTAAAGACTGCCTAATTACACTGTCAGATAAAGTTTAGTCTCTAAGCAGCCTGACAGCCCATCTTTGGGTTTAATTATCTCCAATTTCTTCATGTAACCATGGTTTAGTACCTCTAACAAAGTTGTTCTCCTTTAATAGATCTACAAAATTGATGTGGTGACCTTGGGCAAAATCCTTTTTGTTTGGAAGTTACAAGGCCCCAAAGTTGAACCTATTACACTGAAATTCAGACTTAACCAAAAGAGTTCAAGTGTGGCTCTTTTGCAAATAAGTCCAAATCTCAAGGTTTGGGTTGCAAATCTTCATAATTGTGAACCATATGACTTAAGACACCTTATTATCATGGTTTTTGCACTTTAGCCCAGAAGTGCACTAATTTTGCACTTAGCCCCTAGGGTTTAGGTTTAGGGCTTTCTTGGGTCTTGTTTAGGGTTTTTGATACTTCTAGGGTTTGGATACCCCATAAGTCCATTCAAGGTGACACTCCATGATCATATTAATAAGTTTTGAAGTTTTCCTTTGTTTAAACCTTGTTTGCTCTATTACACCCAATCTAGGGTTGAGTTCCCTACTCTAGGGTTTTGTCCACAAAATGTCATCTCAATACAACTTGTTTGAAATTTTGGCCTAGTGAATGCACTCTAGGTGTGTCAAACACATGAAATGCCAATGCTCATGATGTTATGCTCAAGTTTTAGTGACAGTAACACCAGGGGTGTTACATTCCTTGTTGGTCTCCAACAGCTCCTAGCTGCCTTGGGGCTATAAAAGGGACCCCTAGGCGCATAGAGGAGTCACCCAAGCATTCACTAAGCATTCTAAGTCTCCCACACTCCGTCTCTGCGCACTTGATCGATTATGTTAGTGATTTGAGCTCCATTCTAGTTGTGAACTCGTTGTGCTTCATTTTGAGCTTAAGTCTTGGCTTGTGTGCGTGTGTGTGATGTGGATTTGTGTGTGTTGCTCCCCAACCTTACTCTTGTGCTTTCATTGTGATCTTTGTTGTAAGGGTGAGAGACTCCAACTTGTAGAGATTCCTCGCAAACGGTAAAAAGAGATAATGAAGAAAAGACGTGGTATTCAAGTTGATCATTGGATCACTTGAAAGGGGTTGAGTGCAACCCTCGTCCATTGGGATGCCACAACATGGAAGTAGGCAAGTATTACTTGGCCGAACCACGAGATAAAAATTATGTGTCTCTTGTGTGCTTTGCCTTTGATTATCTGTGGTCACAAGAACTCGCTTCAAGCTACTTAGCTGTTCTAACTTACATAACAAAGTTTTGTGGCTATTAGTGTTGAATTTTATAGGATAACCTATTCACCCCCCCTCTAGGTGCTCTCATATCTATGTATAGAAGACTTAGGAAC
This sequence comes from Zea luxurians, assembly GCA_029449295.1. Lineage (NCBI taxonomy): Eukaryota > Viridiplantae > Streptophyta > Magnoliopsida > Poales > Poaceae > Zea > Zea luxurians. The sequence continues at coordinate 71,048,026 of JAOPSE010000015.1, read as the reverse complement.
TCTTTGCATCATTTGGGAAAAATTGTAATTGTCAGTTGAACAAAATATTGCACTTATTTGTGAATATCTTGTAATATAATTTTACCTTTTCGCTCCTGTATGAATTGCTTTGTTGTGGACAAAACCAGTGCTTCTAATCTTTTGAGTCGAAGGCAAAAAACACCTTCTCTTCTTTTTGTTCACATCGAAGCATTTTTTCATTAAAGACAAAGTACCTCCATACACCACGAAGTTTTATCTAAGACGAAGCAGTTTCACTTTCAACGAAGCACTTTGCCACTGGAGACAGGCATCTTCTGTCTTTCCTATTAATGTCTGTGCTTTATGTCATGATGATGATCCTACGAATGTCTAATGAATGTTTGTATGAATGCAAAAGATGATGTGATGAAATATGCAAATGTATGCCAAGAACACACCTAGACTCTGCATCCCCTTAGGAACGACTTTGGAGTCTCTTCACCTTTTACTTAGGTGGTATTTTAGCTCTGCATCCCCTTAGGAACGACTTTGGAGCTAAGCTCTACATCCCCTTAGGAACGATTTTGGAGCTTCTTCACCTTTGACTTAGGTGGCATTTAAGCTCTGCATCCCCTTAGGAACGACTTTAGAGCTTCTTCACCTTTGATTTAGGTGGCATTTTAGCTCTGCATCCCTTTAGGGATGACTTTTGAGCTTCTCCATGATCTCTTACATTCGATGGTGCAAATCCTGATGTTACATTTTACATGTTGGGGAATTTGGCCCTTGTATTGTAGAGGGCTGAACAAAAAATAAAAATTACAACCTATGGCCCCATTAAAAACCTTTCTCCCCTCTTGAAAGGAAAATGGTGCCATAGGGAAAAAATAAGAAAATTACATTGTTTACACATGTTGGGGACTTGTTCTCAAATGCTAAGAGTTAAGAACAAGGCAACATAAAAAGTGTTAAGTGTTAAAGTCCTTCGTCCTTCGAAACATTATTTCCCTTTGGGATATAATGAGTTTTGGACGAAGGTTGTGAAGGACATACCTTCGTAAGCACGACAAGCAATGGTGAAAAATTTATATAAAGCATGATATGTAATATAAACATTTAAACATTATCATAAAATCATTTCTATTTTATTATCATGGAAAAATAGAAATGATTTTAAATTACAAGTGTACCTTCGGCTTGAGGGAAGGCAAAAGTACAAGCGTGACACAAAAGCAAATGCCAAGTCAGCGTGAACAGTACGGGAATACTGTTCATCTATTTATAGGCACGGGACGCAGCCCATGTAAAATTACACCCATGCCCTTTATATTTGCTAATAACTCTGTAGTAACCCGCCGGGGTCTAAATAGCCTTTTCATCCTTAAGTCGGTTTCCTTTTCCGCTATCTTGCCGAAGCCCTCCTGCGTACAGCTTCGGCTCCACGCCATCCTTCGTATTCCTTTTGTGCTTCTTCACACCGTGGTTTTAACCCAAGTCCGAAGATACCTGTTCATGCAATATACTCCAGAAACTTTGTTAAATTATGTTTTTGAGGACCTTCGGAAGCCGAAGGCCCCCAACAGTAGCCCGTCGCAATATTAATTTGTTAGAAAGATAAATTCAGATTGCGATATGAACGAAGGCCCTAAGCCGAAGGTCCAAAAAAACACCTTCCCTTTGCTAGAATAGCAACAGTCGCTGACAAACGGGACCTTCCAATCTTTAACGCACTAGGTGTATAAATAAGAGCGCACCATAAGTTTATTTGGTATGCTTTTTTGCCATCTGCTCCTGCTCACTCGACCTCTAGCCTGCGCAACAAAGCTTGCTTGACTTTTTAAAATTTTAAGCTTCGTTTTGAGAGCACTTTCCCAGCGCTTACGAAGATGTCTGCAGACAAGAAAGTTGTTGCTGATCCGAAGCTAAGCCTTTCTGAGGAAATGCACCTTGGCTTTCTTGAATCAATGGCGAAGACCAATACAGAGAAGATTACCAAAGAGATTTTAGAAGGTTTATCTGAAGATACTGGTGATAGCGACAGTTATGATGTAGAAAGTGGCGGGGAAGAGTCCGAAGACCGACCATGGCGACCAAGCCACACGGTTTTCGGAAAATCAACTATTAAGCAGAGTCATCTTGACACTATGAGGGGGAGATATTTTCGAGATGTGTCTATTGTGAGGGCTGATGACAGAGAGAAAACTTCTCCTACTCCCGAGGAAAATGAGGTCGTGATCTTCCAAAGATTCTTCAAGGCTAGGCTTCGGTTCCCCCTGAGCAGCTTTGTGGTTGAAGTTCTGAAGACATTCCAAATCTATCTCCACTAGATTACTCCCGAAGCTATCATAAGGATGAACATCTTTGTGTGGGCCGTGAGAAGCCAAGGTTTGGAACCTAACGCAAAAAGCTTATGTAACATACACGAGCTATTGTATGAGACAAAACCCTGGGGCAAAGAGCAGTATCACAACAACTTTGGCTGCTACAGCTTCGGCGCTCGGTCCGGGTCAAGCTGCCCTATGCCAACCTTTCGAAAGAGGTGGCCCAGCGACTGGATGACAGAATGGCTTTACATAAAAAATGACCTGAAATCACGTGAAGATATCAAGGGTATCATTATGCGCCCTATCTGGCAACGCTTCGGCCTCCGAAAGCCGAAGGTGGAAATGGATGAAGCAGCCGAAGAATGCCAGAGAGCCTTCGGCGTGGTTTGCTCTTTTATTAGGACAAGGGATTTGGTCCAAGAGCATATTGCCTTCAGAGTTTGGCCACTTGTAGAAAAGTGGGAAATGCCGAAGGAGACCATCAAGGAACCTGACGAAGGCGGGCTGGTTAGGCTAAAATACACATTCAAATACAGAGATAAGTTTATCGAGCCAGATGATGACTGGCTTAAGAGCATTGAAGCCGTAAGTGACGAATTGCTCGGACTATATTCGAAGGCCAAAGATACTGCATTATCAGCGGCCTTCGGAGGCCGAAAGAAGAAGAGGCTTAACTGAGTATTTGATGCAATTGGGTTTGTCTACCCCGACTACCATTACCCAGTGCGAGGCCAAAAAAGGAAAAATACTTCTCCTGTAAAGGAAATTGCTTCAGCTGCTCCTAGCGAGCCAGCGCCGAAGAGGAAAAAGGTAAAGGTGCTCACACACCGGCCACGTTATATTGAACCGGCCACAGTGCTTGAGTTTATTGGTGAGGCCTCTTCGGCCACCGAAGCTAGAGAACCAACTCCAGTGCCGAAAATCGAAGAAATGGCCGAAGTACCAGCAACAGAGGAAACAGAAGAACCGAGGACTGAAGAAACAAAAACATTAGAAATTTTAAGTCCTTCAACAAAAATCCAAAAGGGTCCAGCAGCGACCCCGAAAAGAAAAAGGATGGTTAATGTGCTGGATGTTTTGGAAACAATTAAATCTTCAAGCATAACTCCGAAGAGAACTGTTGAAGCTTCTGAAGTGTCTACTGAAGCCTTTGTTGCTAAAGCTTTGAAGCAACAATTTGAAATTGAAGTTGGGCCTTCAGAGCCCACCAAGGTAAAAGTTTACCTTTGAAAGCTGAAGAAACAAAATTGACAGAGGCAACTTTGGAAACCGAAAAAACAAAAATGACAGAGCCGATTTTGATTGAGGAAATTGACACTGCAGCCCCCGAAGCATCTTCCAAAATACGTGATTATATTGTGCGACATGCTTCGGAGAAGAAATTATCTGAAGAAGAGATTTTTGAAGCTAATCACTATGCCCGAGAACTGAAGTATCCGAAGGGGGCCGTAGTGTTCAATGGGACAGACGAAGATGGCTTCGTATACTGTCTCCCAGACAATAAAGAATTATCCGTCTGCCGGGAGATGGCTAGAAGCATGGGGTTCCCGAAGCTTGAAGCTGGACTTTGCGCCATGACGAAGGACGATCTTGCGGATAGCCTTGCATACAATAGTCTGAAGGTACAAAAATTATGAATTTTGAAGTTTATGAATTTTGAATTAGTCTTTTGTTCTTATGTTAATCCATTCATTCTTTTGAATAGGGCTTAATACTCAGCAATGCCTTAAGGGCACAGAAGAATGCTGAAGATGAGAGCTGCACCATTGCTCTTAACAACCTTCGAACAGAGGTTATCAGGCTAAGAAACGAAGCCTTGGAAAAGGACAAAATTCTGCTTACATTGGTGGATAAGATAAAGGAAGACGAAGCTAGTTCTAGAACTCAGGCCGAAGCTCAGAAGCGCGAAATCGAAGATCTTCGGAAACAATTAGCCCGAGCTAAAGAGGAACGCATTCTTGAAGAAACAAAACGAGAACTAAGTGATCAATGGGCAAATCATTTGGAAATAAATGTTGAAGAGCTTCGTGCTTCCAAGAAAAGATGCTATGATAAATCCATAGAGTGTGTTAAGAAGATAAAATCCAGCTTCGCCAGCGTTGGCGCGTTCTCTAGTGAAGAAAATTTCACAAGGGGGAATCCAGAAGGCCCGATTGAATGGATCAGTCATGAAGCTGAGGCCTTCGAGGAAATCTTGAATAGTCGCGGGGACATTTGTGCTTTTTCGGGCGCCAGGGAAATTGTTACTATTTTGGAGAAGAAAGGGTGCGAGCATGTGAAATCTTTAGCACAATCTGAAGCTGCTCTATCCTCTGAAGATATTAAAGACCATTCAGCCGAAGCAAGCCAGGTCGGTGGAAAATTTTTCACCGACATTTGGGACAATGGCGGCCGAGAAATGGCTCAAGAAATCATTCAAAGAAGCGAAAAAGGCATCCATGATGCTAGGAAGGTAGCGGAGGCTGCTGAGAAAAGCTCAGGGCCTGAAGGGCAAATAGGTATTAACTAGTGGTTTGTAATTTTTGATTTTAAACTTTATTTGCGGTTTGTAATAGTAACATAGGCATATCTTCTCCTCCCTCAGAACCTGCCGAACCATCGGCAGGCCCCCGCGCGAAGGGGGATGACGAAATTAAGAGAGTGGCCGAAGCCATCATGGACAAAGTTGTCGATCAACTACTGAACGAAGCTGCAGAAGTAGTACTTAGGGAAGACTAGATGCTATTGTAAAAACATTTGAAATGTAATCTGTGTAATATTTTGTAACTTTGAATGTAATATACAAGCTTTTTATGGTTCGATTCTTTACGATGCATGAAATTTTACATATGTACCGTTTTTGAGCCTTCGGCGAAAAAACATCTTCCCTTCTTTTCATGCTTCGTGAAGAAAAACTTTTATGTATCACAACAATTTCCATACTGCTCTGATGAAGAATATCCAAGCTTCGTGAAACATTCTCCGAAGCTATACTTCGAAGATCAATATTGTATCCCCTTTTTGTGCCTTAGCACGATTTTCACTTTTTCAAAGCATTCCCCGAAGATCAATATTGTATCCCCTTCTTATGCCATATGCAATATGATGTATGATGCTTATGTTATGCGAAATGATGTGATGATGTTATGTTATGCAAAATGATATTTGTGCCGAAGATACACACACATCCCCACAGTAGAACACACAATCTTTTTGTATCAGCGCCGACTTTTCGCTGTAAGCCTCCCTTAGGAGCTTCTTCGCCTTTTACTTTAGCGGAATCAGCGTTTATTTTTCGCTGTAAGCCTCCCTTAGGAGCTTCTTCGCCTTTTACTTTCGGCGGTATTCGCGTTGACTTTTCGCGCTTCGCCTTTTATTTAGGCGGTATCAGCGTTTATTTTTCGCTGTAAGCTCTGCATTCCCTTTGGAACGACTTTTGAGCAGAAAACTTACACTGCGCTCCCTTAGGAATGGCTTTTTGTAGCTTCAGCAAACTTACACTGCGTTCCTTAGAACGACTTTTTGTTGCTTTGAAGAATTCACACTGCGTGCCTCTAAAATAAATTTTTGATAATTCGAAGGTCCTCCTTGCTATCGCAAATCTTTAAGCTTCGGCAACTTAAGCCTGTGGAGAAGATATATTTTCCTTGTGGCAAAAAGCGAAACTATTACAAGAGATTTAAAACGACAAAAAGCACTCTAGTCTCCCATAAGTGTTCCTTGTTAAAAAGAAAATAATACTGAATGCAAAAGACTACTATCAAGGCAGGATATTTGTCAGTAAATGTGCTTCGACTCTGGCACAGTGCTATTGACTGTGTGAGCTTCAGACTCTTCTGTGAAGTCCCTTTGGTGTTGGGTATGCTGACTCCCTTCTGGCTGCTGGCCTCGTTGCAATGGTGGTGGAGGCGGAAGCTGTTGCCAAGATGCTTGAGGTTGACTTGCCGAAGCAACAGAAGCTGCAGGGTGGTTGCCTACATATTCTGGAATGTAGGGCGAATGATACGAAGCAGTGTGCATGACTTGCTTCGGCTGACTCTGTTGTGCTGCAGCTTCTGCTATCTCCTTTTGCTTCTAGATGGTAACATGGCACATCCTGGTGGTATGGCCCTTGCCTTCACCACAGAATAAGCAGTAAATTTTCCTTGGTTGATCTCCAAATCTTCCCCCGAAGCCCCTGGCGCCTCTGCCCCTTGGGGCTGGCGGCCAGAAAGAGCTTTGCTGTTGCCCCGAAGCTTGCGAGGAGCACTGTGGCCTTTGCTGTTGACTCCCTTTGTCATCATTTTGAGTAGAATTGTGAATTGACCTGACGTGCCTCGGATAAAATCTTCCTCCGAAGCCCCTGGTCATTTCAGAGAACCTGAAAGCTTCCTCCCTTCTTTGGCGAAAATCATTGTCGGCTCGAATGTACTCGTCCATCTTCTGGAGCAGCTTCTCCAAAGTTTGAGGAGGCTTCCTGGCAAAGTACTGAGCTGAAGGTCCTGGTCGAAGCCCCTTGATCATGGCCTCAATGACAATTTCATTGGGCACTGTTGGTGCCTGTGCCCTCAGACGTAGGAACCTTCGGACATATGCCTGAAGGTATTCTTCGTGATCCTGGGTGCACTGGAATAAAGCTTGAGCCGTGACTGGCTTCGTCTGAAAGCCTTCAAAGCTGGTTATCAACATATCCTTCAGCTTTTGCCATGAGGTGATTGTCCCTGGCCTAAGAGAGGAGTACCAGGTTTGGGCAACACTCCTGACAGCCATGACGAAAGACTTTGCCATGACTGCAGTATTGCCACCATACGAAGATATTGTTGCTTCGTAGCTCATCAGAAACTGCTTCGGATCTAAGTGGCCGTCGTACATGGGAAGCTGGGGTGGCTTGTAGGACGGAGGCCAGGGTGTAGCCTGCAGCTCAGCTGACAGAGGAGAAGCATCATCAAAAGCAAAATTTCCATGATGGAAATTCTCATACCAGTCATCTTCATTGAAGAAACCCTCCTGATGAAGCTCTTTGTGCTGGGGCCTTCGGTTCTGCTCATCTTGAGTAAGATGGCGAACTTCTTCGGAGGCTTCGTCTATCTGCCTTTGCAGTTCAGCTAGCCTAGCCATCTTTTCCTTCTTCCTTTGCACCTGTTGATGAAGCATCTCCATATCTCTGATTTCTTGATCTAGTTTGTCCTCCTGAGGCGTCGGACTGGCAACCTTCCTCTTCTGGCTTCGGGCCTCCCGAAGAGAGAGGGTTTCCTGATTGGGGTCCAGCGGTTGCAGAGCCGCAGCCCCTGTTGCTGAAGCTTTCTTCGGCGCCATGACGAAGGTCTATGCTTGCCGAAGGTGTTCGAAACTCAAAAAGTGGAAGTGAGTTCACCGGAGGTGGGCACCAATGTTGGGGACTTGTTCTCAAATGCTAAGAGTTAAGAACAAGGCAACATAAAAAGTGTTAAGTGTTAAAGTCCTTCGTCCTTCGAAACATTATTTCCCTTTGGGATATAATGAGTTTTGGACGAAGGTTGTGAAGGACATACCTTCGTAAGCACGACAAGCAATGGTGAAAAATTTATATAAAGCATTATATGTAATATAAACATTTAAACATTATCATAAAATCATTTCTATTTTATTATCATGGAAAAATAGAAATGATTTTAAATTACAAGTGTACCTTCGGCTTGAGGGAAGGCAAAAGTACAAGCGTGACGCAAAAGCAAATGCCAAGTCAGCGTGAACAGTACGGGAATACTGTTCATCTATTTATAGGCACGGGACGCAGCCCATGTAAAATTACATCCATGCCCTTTATATTTGCTAATAACTCTGTAGTAACCCGCCGGGGTCTGAATAGCCTTTTCATCCTTAAGTCGGTTTCCTTTTCCGCTATCTTGCCGAAGCCCTCCTGCGTACAGCTTCGGCTCCGCGCCATCCTTCGTATTCCTTTTGTGCTTCTTCACACCGTGGTTTTAACCCAAGTCCAAAGATACCTGTTCATGCAATATACTCCAGAAACTTTGTTAAATTATGTTTTTGAGGACCTTCGGAAGCCGAAGGCCCCCAACAACACATAATATCGCCGAAGCTCATCCGCATTCCAAGACCTGGGTATATCGTTGTCGTCCATGTCTTTCAGTCTGTAGGACCCAGGTCTTGACGAAGATACCACCAAAAAGGGACCTTCCCACTTGAGCTGAAGCTTTCCTATTGTATCGAGGTTAGACACCCTTCGAAGCACCAAATGACCTGGCTTGATATTCTTCAACCTTACTTTTCTATCACGCCATTTGATTGTTTTGGCCTGGTATTTGTTAATGTGCTCTATTGCTTGAAGTCTGGTCCCTTCTATGGTGTCTTATGTTATTTGGCAATCACCTTCATCCTCTGTCGAAGCTAGAGTTCTTATTGAACCCGTTCTTGCTTCTTCCGGTGTTATTGCTTCGTCACCGAACAGAAGTTTGAATGGGGTAAATCCTGTTGACCTTGATATAGCAGTGTTGCGGTTCCACACTACTTTTATTAACTCATCTGGCCACTTTCCTTTGGGTTGGTTGAAGATTGCCTTCATTATTCCTGTTATTATGATTCTATTTGCTCTTTCTACCAATCCATTTGACTCCGGATGCCTTACTGATGTGAAGTGTATTTTTGTGTCAATCTGGCTACAAAAGGTTTTGAATGTCTCAGCATCGAACTGAGTTCCGTTGTCAACAGTGATAGCCTTCAGCACACCGAAGCGACAAACGATATTTTGCCAGAAGAATTTGTGAACTGTGGCCGAAGTTATTGTAGCCCAGGGCTTTGCCTCAATCCACTTGGAAAAATATTCCACTGCCACCACAACATATTTCAAGTTGCCTTGTGTTGGTGGGAGTGGACCTAACAAATCCAGGCCCCATCTTTGGAGGGGCCAAGTTGGCTGTATTAGTTGGGTTAGAGACGAAGCATCCTTCTAGTCTCTGGCACATCTTTGGCAATTTTCACATTTTTGAACTAAATCTACGACATCCGAAGCTACCTTTGGCCAGTAAAAACCTTGTCTGAAAACCTTCCCCAGTAGAGGTCTAGACCTAATGTGGGCCCCACATAACCCCGCATGTATTTCCTTCATTAATTCTTGACCTTCAGCTCTAGACAAGCACTTGAGCAATGGAGAGCAAACTCCATGCTTGTATAATTCCCCTTCTATTATTACATATGGCCTTGTCCTTGCTTCCATTCTTTTATTGTAAACTTCATCATCCGAAAGGCAGTTGCCCTGGAGAAAAGATACAATCTCAGTCCTCCAATCTTTACTATGTATCGGTGAAATTGTGAGTACCGCTCTTTCCATGAGCTCGACTGAAGGTGCTTTTATTGTCTCAAAAAATACTTCCGAAGGTAGTGGGAGCCCCTGTGCCGCTGATTTGGCTAATAAGTCTGCATGTTCATTGTCTCCCCTTGGGATATTCTTTACAGAGAAACCTTCAAAAGAGGCTTCCAACCTTTAAACTGCATCTAGATACTTTTCAAGATTCTGGTCTCTTGCCTTACTGCTTTTGTCCACATGACCCGAGATAACTTGTGAATCAGTCTTGAGGATCGCCCTTCTTATACCCATTGCCTTAAGTTTCCGAAGCCCCAAGAGAAGGGCTTCGTACTCTGCAATATTATTTGTGCAGCTGAAGTCTAATTTTACTGCATAACAAGTTCTGATTTTGGATGGTGCAACTATAACGGCAGCTGCCCCTGCACCGAAGGTCCCCCAAGACCCATCACAAAATACCATCCAAGCTTCAACATCATTTATTCTTTCTTCATCCTGAGCCCCTGGCGTCCAATCAGCAATGAAGTTTGCTAAAGCTTGAGACTGGATCAAAGATCTATGAACATAACCAATGGTGAATTCATTGAGTTCTGCAGCCCATTTTCTGACCCTTCATGTAGCTTCTCTGTTCCTCATTATATCCTTCAGGGATTGTGATGAAGGCACTATTATATGATATGCTTGGAAGTAATGTTGAAGCTTCCTGGAGGCCATCAATACAACATACAGTACCTTCTCTAGCTCTGTGTAATTCTTTTTTGATGGACTAAGTACCTCAGAGACAAAGTATACTGGTGCTTGATTTTTTGCTTGGCTCTCTTGTTTCTCTTGTACAAGCACCGCACTAACCACAACATGGGAAGCAGCCACATATAGAAGTAATGGGGCTCCTGATGAAGGTGGGGTTAGAGTTATCAGATCCATCAAATACTGTTTCAGCTCTTCGAAGGCTTTCTGCTGAGGTGGACCCCATTAAAAGACTTCGGCTAACTTTAATACTTCAAAGAAAGGTAGGTTCCTCTCTACTGATCTTGAGATAAATCTGTTCAATGATGCCAGCCTTCCTGCTAACCTCTGAGCCCCCTTTCTCGAATTTGGCGGTTCCATCCGAAGGATAACTTCAATTTTGCTTGGGTTAGCTTCAATACCCTTTGTTGATACCAAGCAGCCAAGAAACTTGCCCTTCTTCACTCCAAAGATGCATTTTTCTGGAATTAGCTTAAGGCCAACCCGCCTGAAGTTAGCAGCAACATGGTTTTCTTGTTTCGTGCTCTTTACTATGATATCATCGACATATGTCAGCACATTTCTGCCAATTTGGGAGTGAAGAACTTTGGCAGTCATTCTGCTGAAGCTTCCTCCAACATTCTTGAGCCCCCCAAACATCCAAAGATAACAATAGGTCCCACTAGGAGTTATAAAGCTTGTCTTCGGCTCATCGTCCTTCTTCATCCAGATTTGATGATAGCCTGAGTAACAATCTAATAAGCTCATAAGTTCTAAAGTAGCTGCTGCATCTACAAGGGAATCTATTCTCGGCAGTGGGAATTCATCCTTCGGACATGCCTCATTGAGATCTATAAAGTCAATACACATTCTCCATTTTCCGTTAGCTTTCTTTACCATGACGGTATTGGCCGGCCACTCTGGGTATGTCACTTCTCTGATAACACCGGCACTTAGAAGTCTTTTCACTTCATTTCATGCACCTTCGGCTTTATCATCAGACATTTTCCGAAGCCTCCGCTTTCTTGGTCTGAAGGACGGGTCTACATTGAGTGAGTGCTCAATAACATCTCTATTGACACCACATAGATCATTAGCTGACCAAGCAAAAACATCCTTATTGTTAAACAAAAATGTCAGCAGGGTCTTCTCTTGTTCATCAGATAATTGAGATCCCAATAGCACCTTTTGCTCAGCTATTTCTTCACACAAAAGCATGGGCTTTGGTTGATTTGCTGAAACAACCTTTTCTCTTTTATGCTTATACTACTGATGAGCTTCGGCCTCATCTATATTATGGATGGCCTTCGAATCCGTCCAACTTCCTTCGGCTCTCTTGGTAGCTTCTTGACTCCCATGTACAACAATGGGTCCTTGTTCCAAAGGTATCTTCATGCAAAGATATGTTGGATGGAGTATTGCTTCGAAGGCATTGAGCGTCCCTCGACCAATGATTGCATTGTATGGATACTCCATATCAACAATGTCGAAGACAACCTGTTCTGTCCTTGCGTTGTGAACGTAGCCGAAGGTAACCGGCATGGTTATCTTGCCTAGCGCCACAATATGTCTTCCTCCAAAGCCACAAAGGGGGTGTGTAGCATCATGTATCTTGTCATCCGGCTCTTACATTTGCCTGAAAGCCTTTGCGAAGATGATATCCGCTGCACTGCCTGTGTCCACCAGGACATTGTGGACCAAAAATCCCTTGATGACACAAGATATGACCATTGCATCTTTGTGAGGACAATCTTTAAGCTGAAGGTCTTCCTGAGAGAAGGTAATTGGTATGTGAGACCATTTGGACCTGATGAAGGGTCCTTGCACACCAACATGTTGTACCCTTCTCTATGCTTCCTTCTTCTGCTTCTTGTTGGCTGGTTCAAAACTTGAGCCGCCTGTGATTGGGAGCACAAGCTTCGTAGGTGTCGTAGCTTGGTTGTTTTGCGAAGCCATCATCACAGTTGTGGAAGTGAGTTCACCGGAGGTGGGCACCAATGTTGGCCACTTGTTCTCAAATGCTATAAATCAAGAACAAGGCAACACAATTGTTAATGGTTAAAGACCTTCGTCCTTTGAAGCATTATTTCCACTCCGATATAATGATCTTCAGACGAAGGTCACGAAAGATATACCTTCATCGTTTTAGCATGTTAACTTGAATGTAAATAATAAATTGAAGGAATGTAAAAGAATAAAGAATAAAGATAATGATAATTATGTATCCATGATTCATTTATTTTTATATTCCATAAACATGAATAAACATCAACAATATTCATATTACATTGGTACCTTCGGCTTGTCAAAAGGTGAAAGAACGAGGATGACGCGAGAGTGATTACCATTCAGCGTGAACAGTATGTGGGTATTGTTCATCTATTTATAGTCACGGGACGCAGCCCGAGTAAAATTACATCCATGCCCTCGAACTCTTGTTTACAAATAACTAAAACCAATAAGGCCTATCTAGTCCTTTTTTCCTTCCTTGCTTGGTCTGGGCTGAGGCCATTGACCTTTCGGCATCTTGCACTGTCGCCTCTATACAGAGTCTTCGTCTTAAGGAACTAAATCGAGGCTGAAGGTGGCTTTGTATCATTTTGCCGAAGGTGTTTTTTCCTTGAAGACCTTCGGTGGAGAAGAAGACCCCCAACAGAGAGCACTTACAGTTCAGAGCTACATCCGGGTACATTATAAGCGTTGGCTTGTCCTCATCTCCGTACACGGCAACGGTCACAGAACCACATCTCGTCCTCACAAGATGTTCCTAGGGAAGAAGAAGAAAAAGTAGTCACATTTTAGCAGCTATTTCAGCAGCACCGACACTGACCACACCAAGCCAAAAAGAAGAATAGAAAAAAAGAGAGAACAGCAAGGAAGTGGAACAGACAAAGTTTGGCAGATTTCGGATGACTCCCATAATAACAGATGAACACATTGACCAAATATAGGTAGCAGTTTCAAGAAGAAACATTAGAATTCCAGCATGCTCTCATTGTATAACACAAAGCACATAGCTATAAAAATTGAAATGAACAGTGCAGAATTCTGTGCAACTAATGTGGTTAATAGAGAAGACAAAATATAGCAAAACTTTTGGGTTACAAAAAAAATCATCACCGAAAAGCGAAAGCGTTTGACGACGTGACAGACAAAAACGTATTAGTACTATATAAATTGAGTTTTACCGAACCAGTCATCTCTCGCTAAGCAGAACGAAAGGGCTAGACTCTACACAACAGCACATAAAGAAACCAAACTTAGTCCAATTGCCATCTAATAAACTAACTGAAATCAACCAGTACAAAAAATAGAGCCGCGCGGCCCAAAATTGTAAGCCAGAGCGGAAAAGGCATCTCCATCTGGAACGGAAGTACGAAAACAACCACATGTCGTCGGACCTTAGTGTGGTCAGTGCCGGCGATGTCCGCGACTGTGGGATCCTCGACACCGGCTTGCCTCCATCATGTCGCCTGGAAGTGCCACGCCACACGCTGCGTGGAGGTGCAACATCTCATCGAAGCTAAGCAGTGGTCCGATGTCCTCCTCATCATAGTCGCCTTCATCCTCGCCACCCCCGTCAACGCCTGCATCCATGCTTCCATTCCCTATGGAGCCATTCGATGCTACCTTCTAGATCTACGATCCCGGTAAGATTAGCTACGGAGTGGGTGGGATCGAGGGGTGGGGCGGCGGAGAGACTACTGGCTAGGAGGAGTAGTTAGCGGCGGGGGAGGCAATACTGATGACACGAGATCTCGTGGAGCTTGGGGAGTTGGCGGCGATTTGGGAGGCGTGGGGTTGGGCATGCACGGGCGAGATACGGCTAGCAGCGCGGCGATTTGGAAGGCGCAGGGACTGTGGGCCTCGTGTGGATCGGGCGTGGGGGAGCAGAAGGCGTGGTCCTAGGCGGAGATTTCGGAAGGCTGACGCTCTGCTCTCCATGAAAAACATTGAGCGGGGATTGCGGTCGCGAGGAGGGAGGAGAGCCGGGGCCTGAGCGTGGGCGAGGAGAGTTGGGCGGAGGCGTGGTAAAGCCGTGGTGAACGACTTCGTTGTGTACTTATAGAGTAGCGGTAGATTTGGTGGAATAGCGTAGCAGGAGGCTCTAGACTCTAGCGATGGGCGGAGGCAAAAATGTCTTGTCCCAGCGCAGGATGGTGGTTGGTGGAAGCGGCTGAGGGGTCGGGCCGGTGGTGGCGTTGGATGATGATGGTCGATGGACCATCAGCTGAAACCGGCTGTTTCTTCAACTCTTGTCCTGTCTGGCAGTGTAGTGTGTACATACTGACACTGTTTGGATGGGAGAAAACTGGCACTGATCTGTAAAACTTGCAAGCCTTGTAGCTGCTGATGTCGCATCTTTCCACGAGGGGCCTGTTACGATGCACATTGTTGCTATATTTTGTTCTGCGAATTTGATTCTCTGTCGGTCTCTGGTCCCGTTGTGAAACTTGGGTTAGATACGTGCACCACATGTTCCCTATTTGATGCCCGTCTGTCGTGCTCGAGTGGTCCTGGACTCCTGGCTGCATCTGGCGTGCATTGTCTGCAAGAGTTCGGCGCACATGTTCGGAGTGCCACTTGTAGCAGCGTGTGAACCGTGGGCTGATCATCATATAAAACTGGAGGTGTCCAACGACATGCACATATATATATTTGAAACGCAGCTTATGCACACCCTTGTGCCCTTTTCCATGCATACGAAAATGTAAAAAAAAGGGGACTAAAATCTCAAGACGGAGAGTCATGAAACTATGATGTCTCGGTGCCGATTACAGGCGCTGTTCGTTCGACAGAGTTTCAAACACACTGCACGTGTTGACATCTTGCGTGTTATAAGCAAACTAATGCCTCTTTTGGTAGAGCTATTTCAAAGCTGTTGGCATCGATCTGGACACCAAACACATAAAGATGAACCGTCTGGTGGTGCTCTCTACGGATGGTCCGCGACCTAGACGCAGGAGCGACTCCTTCTCTGCGTATGTCTGGACGGTCCGTACATGTGGCTCGGATCGTCTGCAATGGCGCAGAAGGTCGTTTTCTTCGCAGCCGACCTAGATCTCGCCTCCTCGTAGGGACCCCGTTTGGGAGAAAAGATCCTATGGTGTGTCTTGGCGTCGATAGGCCACCCAAGACGTTTCTAGTCGACATAGAGCCAAAGAGAGGAGAAGATTTGAGCTGGAGGAGCTAGAGCTAAACTAATGCATAAGGTAAAAACGATAAGTAGAGTTGATTAGATCGATTGTGGGGGGATTTTAATCGGTTGTAACCCTTCATCTATATAAAGGGGAGGTCTATACCCGTTATAAGTCGGTTCTCAAGTTAATCCCGCTGGTTTTGCTAACAAATTTTGCTAGAAATTCGGAAACCTAACTGATTCTGCGCACGCGCGGACCGTTGAAAAGGAAATGTGCCCTTGGGCCTGTCGGCGTTTCGGGACCGGGGGGTCCCCGAGCCGACGAGTGAGTGTGCCGCGTGCCCCAGCCCAGATGGGTCGAGCGCGTGGGCAAGCGCGAAGGGGGGAGAGAGCGAGAGCGAGGTGGCCGGAGCCGGGTCGTGAGGGAGTCGGAGATCCCGCGGCCTTCGTGTTCGTCCCGCGCCCAGGTCGGGTGCGCTTGCAGTAGGGGGTTACAAGCGTCCGCGCGGGTGAGGGGAGCGAGCGGCCCCGAGAGAGCGCCTGCCCCTGCCCTTCGTCCCCGCGAGGCCAACCTTCTCTAAGAAGGCCCTGGTCCTTCCTTTTATAGGCGTAAGGAGAGGATCCAGGTGTACAAATGGGGGTGTAGCAAGGTGCTACGTGTCTAGCGGGGGAGAGCTAGTGCCCTAAGTACATGCCAAGGTGGCAGCCGGAGAGATCTTGGCACCCGGCTAGTGTGGCGTCGTGGCTGTCGGAGAAGCAATGGAGCCGGGCGGAGGGACATCTGTCGGAGTGGTTGGGCCCTTGCTGACGTCCCCCTGCTTTCGTAAGGGAGCTGAGAACTGCCGTCGTCATGGGTCCAGCGGGGCGCCATCATTGTTGGAACTCTCAAGTGCTCTCACACTCTGAAGAACGCTAAGAACACAAAGTTGGAAGACACGAACGAGATACGGCGCCGAACGCCACCAGCGCACACACACTGGACCTTGTATACCTTGCCGTGTATTTGATCAGAGTTTATAGGCCGGACACATGGAGCCACGAACTCCATCCCACCCATCTCGCCATGATCCGCATGACTCGGCCATGCGTGCAGCTCGCGCCCGTACGCGACCACGTCCAACCAGTCACTCGCTAACGGATAACCACTCCCTGCTAACTAACTCAACGTGACGCACACGCCAAGCAAGACTTGATCAACCACAACGCATGCACTAACAACTGACTCAACTTGGTGCTAGCTAGCTACTCACTTGCACGTGCACACACACCTGCATGCCACGGCTAGCTAACACACACGTCACAACCACATATGACGTGGTTTATTCTAACATACTCCCCCTAAACCACGACACTACCGCGCATCCTTGGTTCACAGAAGCGTCGCCTCCTCGTCGGCATCGGCGAGCAGCGCCTCTTCCTTCTTCGGCTTGGGACAGTCCCGTGCGAAGTGGCCACGATTGCCGCAGTTGAAGCACTTGCCGATCGTCGACTTCTTTTTTCGAGCTTTCCACTCGGCCTCCGTGAGGAGGAGCTGGTCGTCGCGCCGTTCGCCGCCAGCACGAGTGCGCCGCCGGGAACGCTCGTCGAACGCTTTCAGTCTGCCGAGCGCCTCTTCGAACGCCATCGTCTCGACGTCGCAGAACTGCTCGATGCCCGCGACGGCGGGGAAGAGCCGATCCGGGACAGTGTCGAGGAGTTTTTTCACCATGGCAGCGTCGTCGAGCGTCGCGCCAAGCCCGGCGTAACGCGCCGCCATACCGCTGATTTTGCCTGCGTAGTCGTCCAATGCCTCCTCGTCCTCCATGTACAGCTTGTCGAACTCCCCCTTGAGCGTGGCGAGGCGTGCCGTCTTGACCCGATCCGCCCCGACGAAACGAGTCTTGAGGCTCGCCCACACCTCCGCCGCCGTTTTCTTGGTGGAGACCTGCATCAAGATGTCATCGGGCAGAGCTTGGAGAAGCTGTGCCCGTGCCGTCTTGTTCTTCACAGCGTTCACCTCGCCATCATCTGGTGGAGACACGGCCTCCCAGAGACCTTGCGCGTCGAGGATCGACTCCACCTTGATCGCCCACGCCGTGTAGCTCGCCGGCGACAGCACCGGGTATGACATGGAGACCGAACTCCCCCCGGCGCCGTGCGGAACCATCGCCATAGCTTCGGACTCGAGGTAGTAGCGCAGGATCTTAGGCATAAAATGGCTCCGGTACCAATTGTTGGAACTCTCAAGTGCTCTCACACTCTGAAGAACGCTAAGAACACAAAGTTGGAAGACACGAACGAGATACGGCGCCGAACGCCACCAGCGCACACACACTGGACCTTGTATACCTTGCCGTGTATTTGATCAGAGTTTATAGGCCGGACACATGGAGCCACGAACTCCATCCCACCCATCTCGCCATGATCCGCATGACTCGGCCATGCGTGCAGCTCGCGCCCGTACGCGACCACGTCCAACCAGTCACTCGCTAACGGATAACCACTCCCTGCTAACTAACTCAACGTGACGCACACGCCAAGCAAGACTTGATCAACCACAACGCATGCACTAACAACTGACTCAACTTGGTGCTAGCTAGCTACTCACTTGCACGTGCACACACACCTGCATGCCACGGCTAGCTAACACACACGTCACAACCACATATGACGTGGTTTATTCTAACAATCATTGCCTATCTGGCGGAGCTAGCTAGATGGGACGTCGGTCCTGTTCTCTGCGGCCCGAGTCGTCTCGGGGTAGGGTGATGATGGCGCTTCCTGTCGACGTGGCGGACTCGTGCCCTAGGTCGGGCGACGTGGGGGCTCCTCCGAAGCCGAGGTCGAGTCTGTCCTGCATGGCCGAGGCCGAGGCCGAGACCGAGCCCGAGCCCCTGGGTCGAGCGAGGCGGAGGTCGTTCGGCAGAGGTCGGGGTGGAGTCCGAGCCCTGGGTCGGGCGAAGCGGAGTTCATCGTCTTCCGGGGCCTTAGCCCGAGTCCGAGCCCTGGGTCGGGCGGAGCGGAGTTCGCTGTCTTCCGGGGCCTTAGCCCGAGTCCGAGCCCTGGGTCGGGCGGAGCGGAGTTCGCCGTCTTCCGGGGCCTTAGCCCGAGTCCGAGCCCTGGGTCGGGCGGAGCGGAGTTCGCCGTCTTCCGGGGCCTTAGCCCGAGTCCGAGCCCTGGGTCGGGCGGAGCGGAGTTCGCCGTCTTCCGGGGCCTCAGCCCGAGTCCGAGCCCTGGGTCGGGCGGAGCGGAGTTCGCCGTCTTCCGGGGCCTTAGCCCGAGTCCGAGCCCTGGGTCGGGCGGAGCTTCCTCTGGCGCTTTTGGCCAAGCCTGGCCGCCCGTCAGTCTTACTCTTTGCGTTAAAGGCCCCAGTGACTTGGTCGGTTGGCGCGGTGATTTAGTCAGGGTTGCTTCTTAACGAAGGCAAGGCCTCGGGCGAGCCGGAGATGCGTCTGCCGTGAAAGAGGAGGCCTCGGGCGAGACGGAAACATCTCAGGGTCGGCTGCCCTTGCCCGAGGCTAGGCGTGATCGAGTCGCTCGTATGGACTGATCCCTGACTTAATCAAACCCATCAGGCCTCTGCAGCTTTATGCTGATGGGGGTTACCAGCTGAGAATTAGGCGTCTTGAGGGTACCCCTAATTATGGTCCCCGACAGTAGCCCCCGAGCCTCGAAGGGAGTGTTAACACTCGCTTGGAGGCTTTTGTCGCACTTTTTTGCAAGGGGACCAGCCTTTCTCGGTTGTACTTTGTTCCGGTGGGTGCGCGCGAGCGCACCCGCCGGGTGTAGCCCCCGAGGCCTCGGAGGAGTGGTTTCACTCCTTCGAGGTCTTAATGCCTTGCGTAATGCTTCGGCTGGTCTGGCGGTTCCCTCATGCGAACAGGCCGTAGCCCGGGTGTATTGTCGGGGCCCAAGTTCTCGGGCTGGTATGTTGACGCTGTCAACGGTTCGGCCGGAGCCGGGTTTGCGAGAGCAGCCCCCAAGCCTCCGCACAGAGCGAGAGGACGATCAGGGACAGACTCGGCTTTTTTACATACGCCCCTACGTCGCCTTTCCGCAAGGAGGAGGGGGGGAGAGCGCCATGTTACCCTCGATGGGCACCGAACATGGTGTCTCCGGTGAGTTGCAATCGGGTAATCCGAGTGGACGTCCGTGCCCCGTTCGTTGGGGGTCGGCTAGGGGCCCGGAGGCACGCCCAAAAGTACCTGCGGGTGATCTGCCGGACCCGGTCCCCTGGCGACGGGGTCCGAGGGCTCGTTGCCTCCCTCTGATGGGATTCCGTTACAGAGTCGTTCCCGCTGGTCTCGGAAATGTCCTAGGGTACCTCGGGAGCGCAGCCCGAGCCTTGGTTATGTATCGAACGTACCACTGGTCATCCCTCGCTCGGTGTCTGAGGCGACTGTGAACCCTTCGGGGGGCCAGCCTTCGAACCCCTGATCAGTAATGGGCACGGAGCCCGAGTAGCCTGAGGCGGTCGTGGAACCTTTCGGGGGGCCGACCTTCGAACCTCTGACCAGTAGTGGGTGTCGGGCCCACGCGATCTGAGGCGGCTGTTGAACCCTTCGGGGGGCCAGCCTTCGAACCCCTGATCAGTAAGGAGGCTCGGAGCCCAGTTCCTTCACGGGGAAGGATCCCTTTGGGGGTATCCCCTTTCCCGGTCCCTGTTGCAAGAGATAGAGAAAGAAGGAAAAGGGAAAAAGGATTCGAAATTGAACGTCGTGGCGTACCTTTTTTGGTGTGGTCGTTTTGGCGAAGGCGAAACATCGCCAGCTGCTCCCGCCAGTAGCGCTGCCCGTCGAGCCGCGGAGTTAATGCGCCAGGGCGAGTAGTTGGCGAGGCTGCCGTTGCGCGTGCGCGAGCTGTTCGAGGAACGGGTCACGGGCGTGTCGTCTTCACACCGTGAGAGAGGGGGTTCTCTTGCTGCCTCCGGATGGGACGTGAGCTTGGCTGATGGCGTGACCGCTGCTCTTGCGCGCCTGCCACTGTCATTACTGCCGGCCCACTTTTTACCGCATTTGACCGCTGCGTCAGGCTGGCGCAGCTGGGCCGCGCGCTGGGCCGCCTCGGGTCGCGGTATTGGTTCCGCAACCGAGGAGGTGCGGTGGTGGCGTAAGTGGCATAGTGACTTACATGCAGCATCCGGCGCGCCGGTTGCGTGACGCGTGGGCTTGAGCCTCCGTGCTGGCCTGTCAGGAGTCGGAGAGGCGCGTCCACTTGGCGCGGTTGCATGCCGCCCGCATGGCTGCCCGCCCCCTTCGCCCGTTGGTCTGGGCAAAGGTGGAGGGTCACTTGTAACCGCTGGGTAGTTGCACGCGCCGCGCGTGGCGGTTCGGCTTCTTCTGCTCGGAGCCGGTCTGTATGACAGGCGGGTCCCAGCCCCCGCGCCGCAGGGGAGGACTTTGGAGGCGTGTTGGAGAAGACTCAGCCCGTGACGGTTGGGGGCGCAAGCACGGAGAGTTGCCTTTAAAAGGAGGGCGACCCCTTTCATAAGGCGACCATGTCTTCTTCCTCCTTTATGCATCGTGTCTTTCCACCTTTCAAGCCCCCGGATGGGGGAAACCGCCGTCTCCGTGCCTCATCGTCGGGGGACACCACTCTGTGGGAGTGGGTACCTTTCAGCCATCGTTCGGCTTCAAGGATTTTCATCACACAGCCCGGCGGCTCCCCTCCGCTGGTGATCACCCAAGACGGTGGCCTCCAGCTCCCGGATGGGGAGAGGCAAACCGGGCTGTGGTCCCGGCCCCGCCCTCAGTGTTGAGGGTGTTCGTCATCCTCTCCGGGGCGGGGAGCGAGGCGAGCCGGGGCCCCACCTCCTACGCGGGTCGGCGGGCCACCTCATTTTCCAGCTTCTGGTGGTGGCAATCGCCTTTTAGCCCCACGGCGGAGACATCCTCCAGCCATGCCGGGGAAGGGGAACTGTTGCTGCCCAGCTAGGATGCAACATTCCGTCTTCTCCCTCGCATTCGCGGCGAGGGCGGCTGCGAGGATCTGCCGGGGTGCTTAGGGGCGCCCCGCGTTTGCTGGTGATTCACCCAGAGCTTGTCGCTCCACGGGCTTCCCTGGCGGGGAGGTTGTCCGTAACCGCGGGGGCGGAACCGGAGTTCCGTTTGTAATGGCACTTTGAGTGCCGGGTTTTTTGTTCATTTTCGGCTTTCGGGGCCTGAACATGTATGTAATTACGGCGCGGAGCCATGTTTTTTCCTCATTTCCGAGCACTAAGACTCGTCTGCTGATTGTCTGAACCGCTTCACTAAGCATGAGTCGCCCCGTGTCAAGGTGACGAGTGAGGTATCCGTATCCCGGAGGCGTAGGAGTCCCTCGGCTCGGTCGGCCCTGTTGTCCGAGGCTCCTCTAGCTTAGTTAAAAAGACCCCTCGGCCGCTCTTCGATGAGCCGAGGCCGGGGGTAGCGATATCAGTATGAGCAGAGGCGGAGTTGGTTCGGAAATGAAACCTGGTTGGCCGGAGCCTAGCCGAGTTGTCCGTTGGCAAGATCGACGCCGGAGTTGGTCAGCCGAGGCTTCGGACCGGGCTCGTGCCCTCGGAAGGTGGTTGGCCGAGGCCCCGGAGGTGGCCGGCCGAGCCGCCTGCTCGGGCCGGATTCCCGGAGAAGTCCCTGACAACGATCGCCCGGGCGTGGTGATGACGCCGTCCTTTGGAGCGGAGGCCCTCGGACCGCGTCGCCGTCCGAGGCTAGTTCAGGCCTTGCCGAAGGTGCTGTTGATGCCGAGGGTGTCGCCGCCCCCTTCCAGCGCCAAGACCTGAGCCTGCAGGATCAGCTTGTCTTGTAGCGTGTGCTTTGTGCGGCCGTCGAGGCCAGAACACACACCCTTGCTGTGTTGTAAAGCTGCGTCCCTTTTCCTCTTGTTCCAAGCATCTGGACTTTTTGTCGGTAACAGGGATGTTTGTGCGAGCGAAAGTTGCTTCTCGCGGAAGGTGAGGAGTGAGGTATCCGTATCCCGGAGGCGTGGGAGTCCCTCGGCTCGGTCGACCTTGCCGCTTACGCGCACTTTTACTCGTCCATGAGGCCCTATCACCGACTTAGTCGAGAAAACTCGAAGAATCGCTTCGACAGAAGAGCTTCCGAACGTAGAGACTTGTTCGATCCGCGGAGTCACCTTATCCGAACGCGAGTTACTTATCGCAGAAGGTGATGAGTGAGGTATCCGTATCCCGGAGGCGTAGGAGTCCCTCGGCTCGGTCAGCCTTGACTGCTTACATGTACCCTGTCGTTTCCATGACCCACTTTTCGAAGTAGTCAAAAAGCACGAAAGATATTCTGGTAAAAGAGATTTTCTGTTTGAGGAAAATTTTGACGCAGAGGGGGTTTCCCCCCTTTTAGCCCCCGAGGGAGGGTCGGGCTTTGCCGAGGCGAGGCCGACCCTTCCTTGTTGACTAAACTTTGCGTGGGTGCGAGGTACATGAACAATTTGGAAACATCTCAAGGGTAGAAGCGACGTAGCTGTTGGATGTTCCAAGCGTTGCCGTAGACCTCGCCTTGACTGTTGGCCAGCTTGTACGTTCCGGGCTTCAGAACTTTGGCGATGACGAACGGCCCCTCCCAGGGGGGCGTGAGCTTGTGCCTCCCTCGGGTGTCTTGCCGCAGCCGAAGCACCAGATCGCCCACCTGGAGGTCTCGGGGTCGGACCCCTCGGGCGTGGTAGCGTCGCAGGGACTGCTGATACCGCGCCGAGTGTAGTAAGGCCCTGTCCCGAGCCTCATCCAGCTGGTCCAGCGAGTCTTCTCGGCTAGCTTGGTTGCTTTCTTCGTTGTAGGCCCTCGTCCTCGGGGAGCCGTATTCCAGGTCAGTGGGCAGGACGGCCTCGGCCCCGTAGACCAGGAAGAACGGCGTGAAACCTGTGGCTCGGCTTGGCGTCGTCCTCAGGCTCCAGACCACCGAGGGGAGTTCCTTCATCCATCGCTTGCCGAACTTGTTGAGATCATTGTAAATCCGGGGCTTGAGCCCTTGTAGAATCATGCCGTTGGCACGTTCCACTTGCCCATTCGACATGGGATGAGCTACGGCGGCCCAGTCTACCCGGATGTTGTGATCCTCACAAAAATCCAAGAATTTTTTGCCGGTGAACTGGGTGCCGTTGTCGGTGATGATGGAGTTCGGGACCCCGAAGCGATGGATGATGTTGGTGAAGAACGCCACCGCCTGCTCGGATCTGATGCTGTTCAGGGGTCGGACCTCGATCCACTTGGAGAATTTGTCGACGGCGACCAGCAGGTGCGTGTAGCCCCCGGGCGCCTTCTGCAGAGGGCCGACGAGGTCCAGACCCCACACAGCGAAGGGCCAGGTGATGGGTATCGTCTGCAGAGCCTGAGTGGGCAGGTGGGTCTGCTTCGCATAGAATTGGCACCCTTCGCAGGCGCGGACAATTCTAGTGGCGTCAGCCACCGCTGTCGGCCAGTAGAAGCCTTGGCGGAAAGCGTTCCCGACAAGGGTTCGAGGTGCTGCATGATGGCCGCAAGCCCCCGAGTGTATTTCCTGCAGGAGTTCCTGACCCTCGGCGATGGAGATGCATCGCTGGAGGATGCCCGAGGGGCTACGGTGGTAGAGCTCCTTCTCATCGCCCAGCAAGACGAACGACTTGGCGCGTCGCGCTACCCGCCGAGCCTCGGCTCGGCCGAGGGGCAGCTCTCCTTGGCGGAGATATTGCAGGTACGGGGTCTGCCAATCTTGATATGGCATGACCCCGCTCTGCTCCTCCTCGATGCGCAGTGCTTCGCCCTCGGGGACCGAGGGTTCCTCGGGTTGAACCGAGGATGGCTCGGGCTGGGCCGAGGTTACCTCGGACGGGGCCGAGGGCACCTCGGGCTCGGGCGTGCCGCCTATCTTGACGGAGGGTTGGTGCAGATCCCGGGAGAAGACGTCCGGGGGAACCGTCGTTCGCCCCGAGGCTATCTTCGCCAGCTCGTCCGCAGTCTCGTTGTAGCGCCGGGCGATGTGGTTAAGCTCGAGCCCGTACAACTTGTCTTCCAGGCGTCGAACCTCGTCACAGTAGGCCTCCATCTTCGGGTCGCGGCAGTGGGAGTTCTTCATGACTTGGTCGATGACGAGCTGCGAGTCGCTGCGTGCATCGAGGCGTCGGACCCCTAGCTCGATGGCGATTCGCAATCCGTTGATCAGAGCCTCGTACTCAGCCACATTGTTGGACGCCGGGAAATGGAGGCGGAGCACGTAGCGCAGGTGTTTCCCGAGGGGCGAGACGAAAAGCAGGCCCGCGCTGGCTCCCGTCTTCATCAGCGACCCGTCGAAAAACATGGTCCAGAGCTCCGGTTGGATCGGAGCCGTCGGCAACTGGGTGTCGACCCATTCGGCTACGAAGTCCGCCAGTACCTGGGACTTGATGGCCTTTCGAGGGGCGAACGAGATCGCCTCGCCCATGATTTCCACCGCCCACTTCGCGATCCGTCCCGAGGCTTCCCGGCACTGGATGATCTCCCCCAGGGGGAAGGATGACACCACAGTCACCGGATGAGACTCGAAGTAATGTCGCAGCTTTCGCCTCGTCAGGATCACTGCATACAGCAGCTTCTGGACTTGTGGGTAGCGGATCTTGGTCTCGGACAGCACCTCGCTGACGAAGTAAACTGGCCTCTGAATGGGCAAAGCATGCCCCTCTTCCTGCCTTTCGACCACGATCGCGGCGCTGACCACCTGAGTGGTAGCGGCGACGTAGACCAAGAGGGCTTCTCCATCAGCTGGGGGTACCAAGACGGGCGCCTGGGTGAGGAGCGCCTTCAGGTTCTCGAGGGCTTCCTCGGCCTCGGGAATCCAAGTGAAGCACTCGGCCTTCCTTAAGAGACGGTACAGGGGCAGGCCTCTTTCGCCGAGGTGCGAGATGAAACGGCTCAAGGCCGCGAGGCATCCCATGACCCTCTGTACGCCTTTTAAGTCCTTGATGGGCCCCATGTTTGTGATGGCTGCGATCTTCTCCGGGTTGGCTTCGATGCCTCGCTCGGAGACGATGAATCCCAAGAGCATGCCTCGGGGCACCCCGAAGACGCACTTCTCGGGATTGAGCTTGACGCCCTTCGCCTTGAGACACCGGAATGTCAGTTCAAGGTCGGAGAGAAGGTCGGAGGCTTTCCTCGTCTTGACTACGATGTCATCGACGTAGGCCTCGACCGTGCGACCGATGTGTTCGCCGAACACATGGTTCATGCACCGCTGGTACGTTGCACCCGCGTTCCTCAGACCAAAAGGCATTGTGACATAACAGTACATGCCGAAGGGCGTGATGAAAGAAGTCGCGAGCTGGTCGGACTCTTTCATCTTGATTTGATGATACCCTGAGTAGGCATCGAGGAAAGACAGGGTTTCACACCCTGCAGTGGAGTCCACGATTTGATCGATGCGAGGTAGAGGGTAGGGGACTTTCGGACATGCTTTGTTGAGACCAGTGTAGTCTACACACATCCGCCATTTCCCCCCTTTCTTCCTCACAAGTACAGGGTTGGCAAGCCATTTGGGATGGAATACCTCTTTGATGAACCCTGCTGCCATCAGCTTGTGGATCTCCTCGCCTATCACCCTGCGCCTTTCCTCGTCGAATCGGCGCAGAGGCTGTCTGACCGGTCGGGCTCCGGCCCGAATATCCAGCGAGTGCTCGGCGACATCCCTCGGTATGCCGGGCATGTCCGAGGGACTCCACGCAAAGACGTCGGCGTTTGCGCGGAGAAAGTCGACGAGCACTGCTTCCTATTTGGGGTCGAGCCCGGAACCGATTCGAATCTGCTTGGAGGTGTCGCCACTGGGGTCGAGAGGGACGGCCTTAACCGTCTCCGCGGGCTCGAAGTTGCCGGCATGTCGCTTCACGTCTGGCACCTCTCGGGAGAGGCTTTCCAGGTCGGCAATGAGGGCCTCGGACTCGGCGAGGGCCTCGGCGTACTCCACGCACTCCACATCGCATTCGAATGCGTGTTTGTACGTGGGGCCGACGGTGATGACCCCGTTGGGGCCCGGCATCTTGAGCTTCAGGTAGGTGTAGTTAGGGATGGCCATGAACTTCGCGTAGCATGGCCTTCCCAACACTGCGTGGTAGGTCCCTCGGAACCCGACCACCTCGAACGTCAAAGTCTCCCTTCGGAAGTTGGAGGGTGTTCCGAAGCAGACAGGAAGGTCGAGCTGTCCGAGGGGCTGGACGCGCTTCCCGGGAATGATCCCGTGGAAGGGCGCAGCGCCTGCTCGGACGGATGACAGATCGACGCGCAGGAGCCTGAGGGTCTCAGCGTAGATGATGTTGAGGCAGCTGCCCCCATCCATCAGGACCTTAGTGAGCCTGACGTCGCCGATGACGGGATCGACGACGAGCGGGTACTTCCCTGGGCTCGGCACGTGGTCGGGGTGGTCATCCTGGTCGAAGGTGATGGGCTTGTCGGACCAGTCTAGGTAGACTGGCGCCGCCACCTTCACCGAGCAGACCTCCCGACGCTCCTGCTTACGATGCCGAGCCGAGGCATTCGCCGCATGCCCTCCGTAGATCATGAAGCAGTCGCAGACCTCGGGGAACCCTCCTGCTTGGTGATCTTCCTTTTTGCCGTCGCCGCGGGCCCCGTCACCCTCTGCGGGTGGCCCGGCCCGGTGGAAGTGGCGCCGAAGCATGACGCACTCCTCGAGGGTGTGCTTGACGGGCCCCTGATGATAGGGGCACGTCTCCTTGAGTGCCTTGTCGAAGAGGTTGGCGCCTCCGGGGGGCTTCTGAGGGTTCTTGTACTCAGCGGCGGCGACAAGGTCCGTGCTGGCGGCGTCGCGTTTCGCTTGCGACTTCCTCCTGCCTTTCTTCTTGGCGCCGAGCGGAGTAGACGCCTCGGGAGCATCTTCCGACGGGCGGCCCTGGGGCTGCTTGTCCTTTCGGAAGATGGCCTCGACCGCCTCCTGACCAGAGGCGAACTTGGTGGCGATGTCCATCAGCTCGCTCGCCCTGGTGGGGGTCTTGCGACCCAACTTGCTCACCAGGTCACGGCAGGTGGTGCCGGCAAGGAACGCGCCGATGACATCGGAGTCGGTGATGTTGGGCAACTCGGTGCGCTGCTTCGAGAATCGCCGGATGTAGTCCCGAAGGGGCTCTCCCGGCTGTTGCCGGCAGCTTCGGAGGTCCCAGGAATTCCCGGGGCGCACGTACGTGCCCTGGAAGTTGCCGGCGAAGGCTTGGACCAGATCCTCCCAGTTGGAAATCTGCCCCGGAGGCAGGTGCTCCAACCAAGTGCGAGCGGTGTCGGAGAGGAACAGGGGGAGGTTGCGGATGATGAGGTTGTCGTCGTCCGTCCCACCCAGTTGACAGGCCAGGCGGTAGTCCGCAAGCCACAATTCAGGTCTCGTTTCCCCCGAGTACTTTGTGATAGTAGTCGGGGGTCGGAATCGGGGCGGAAACGGCGCCCGCCGAATGGCTCGGCTGAAGACCTGCGGACCGGGTGGTTCGGGCGAGGGACTCCGATCCTCCTCGCTATCGTAGCGTCCCCCACGCCTGGGGTGATAACCTCGGCGCACCCTTTCGTCGAGGCGGGCCCGACGGTCGCGATGAGGGTGCTCGTCACCGAGGTGGCCCGGGGCCGCAGGCGCGGTATTGCGCGTGCGCCCGGTGTAGACCGAGGCTTCCCGCATGAGTCGGGAAGTCGCGGCACGAGGTTCCGAGGGGTACCCCTGCCTTCGGGAGGCAGAGCTCTCGGCCCGCCGGGCCGCAGCGCCTTCCAGGAGATGCTTGAGCTCTCCCTGGATTCGCCGACCCTCGGTGGTTGATGACTCCGGCATCGCGCGGAGGAGCATTGCTGCGGTGGCCAGGTCCTGACCGGTTCCGCCGGATGCGGGTGGCGGTCTGTCCCTGGCATCGTTGGCGATGCGGTGCTGGAGACCTTGGGGCAGGTGACGTATTCCTCCGGCCGGGGGCTGGCTCGCCCATACCTGCCCGACGTTCCGGCGGATTGCCTCGAGCGCTCCTGCTCCCTCATCGAGCCCGGCCTGCGCCCCGCGGACTTGCTCGAGCTGTGAGTCATGACCCCCCGCCGGAACGGGGACCACAGCTAGCTCCCGCGGGATGTCGGCGCGAGGCGCTGGCCTAGGGGGATCACCATCCTCCGGCATGCCGAGACAGCTGCCTCCGGAGGGATCCACTAGCTCGACGTGGAAACATTCGCGGCTCGGGCCGCAGTCCTTGTCGTCAAGGCTGCGGCTGCCGTCGGAACAGTCGGAGAGGCAGTAGTTGCATGCGGTCATGAAGTCCCGCATGGCAATGGGGTTGCCAGATCCAGAGAAATCCCAGCAGACGCTGGGGTCGTCATCTTCCTCGGACCCAGAGGGTCCGTAGGTCGAGACACCCGTCAATCGGTCCCAAGGCGACCGCACACGAAACCCCAGAGGGGTTGCACTCGCCTCAACGTGAGCGCCCGCCAAAGCGAGGTCGCCAGGCGGGTTGAGGCCGAGTCGAAATGACAAAGGATGGGAATCAGCCGGTACCTTTTGGTCGACGAGGATCGACGAAGTCGCATCGGGGGCTTATCGTGCTGTCGTCCTGGGTGCGAGGGCGACGTCCTGCAGGCCCTCCGTGAGCGCGCTGGCGTCGTCCACTTGCTCGGGGTCGGCGTGTCGCGGGGGGACGGCGCTCGCCTTCGCCTCAAACGCGTGGGTGATGCCCGACGCGTCCTCCGTTGGGGCGCTGGGGGTGTCGATTTGCTCGACAGTCGACTGAGCGCAGCCTCCCGCTCGGCCTTGGTTGCCCCGCCTCCTCCTCCGATGGCGAGGGAGAGGATGGGGTGAGCTCGAAAGTTGTCCTTCCCCCACGCGGGAAAGACGTCGTCGATTCCGCCGCCGGCGGGCGGGCTGTCCGCCACCATTGTCGCTGTCGCGCGGCGGTGGAAGGAGTATCATGTCGTAGCTGCCGTCGAAAGACATGAACTCGAGACTCCCGAAACGGAGCACCATCCCGGGTTGAAGAGGTCGTTGGAGACTGCCCATCTGGAGCTTGACGGGAAACTACTCGTCAACACGCAGCAGGCCCCTACCTGGCGCGCCAACTGTCGGCGTTTCGGGACCGGGGGGTCCCCGAGCCGACGAGTGAGTGTGCCGCGTGCCCCAGCCCAGATGGGTCGAGCGCGTGGGCGAGCGCGAAGAGGGGAGAGAGCGAGAGCGAGGTGGCCGGAGCCGGGTCGTGAGGGAGTCGGAGATCCCGCGGCCTTCGTGTTCGTCCCGCGTCCAGGTCGGGTGCGCTTGCAGTAGGGGGTTACAAGCGTCCGCGCGGGTGAGGGGAGCGAGCGGCCCCGAGAGAGCGCCTGCCCCTGCCCTTCGTCCCCGCGAGGCCAACCTTCTCTAAGAAGGCCCTGGTCCTTCCTTTTATAGGCGTAAGGAGAGGATCCAGGTGTACAAATGGGGGTGTAGCAAGGTGCTACGTGTCTAGCGGGGGAGAGCTAGTGCCCTAAGTACATGCCAAGGTGGCAGCCGGAGAGATCTTGGCACCCGGCTAGTGTGGCGTCGTGGCTGTCGGAGAAGCAATGGAGCCGGGCGGAGGGACATCTGTCGGAGTGGTTGGGCCCTTGCTGACGTCCCCCTGCTTTCGTAAGGGAGCTGAGAACTGCCGTCGTCATGGGTCCAGCGGGGCGCCATCATTGCCTATCTGGCGGAGCTAGCCAGATGGGACGTCGGTCCTGTTCTCTGCGGCCCGAGTCGTCTCGGGGTAGGGTGATGATGGCGCTTCCTGTCGACGTGGCGGACTCGTGCCCTAGGTCGGGCGATGTGGGGGCTCCTCCGAAGCCGAGGTCGAGTCTGTCCTGCATGGCCGAGGCCGAGGCCGAGACCGAGCCCGAGCCCCTGGGTCGAGCGAGGCGGAGGTCGTTCGGCAGAGGTCGAGGTGGAGTCCGAGCCCTGGGTCGGGCGAAGCGGAGTTCATCGTCTTCCGGGGCCTTAGCCCGAGTCCGAGCCCTGGGTCGGGCGGAGCGGAGTTCGCCGTCTTCCGGGGCCTTAGCCCGAGTCCGAGCCCTGGGTCGGGCGGAGCGGAGTTCGCCGTCTTCCGGGGCCTTAGCCCGAGTCCGAGCCCTGGGTCGGGCGGAGCGGAGTTCGCCGTCTTCCGGGGCCTCAGCCCGAGTCCGAGCCCTGGGTCGGGCGGAGCGGAGTTCGCCGTCTTCCGGGGCCTCAGCCCGAGTCCGAGCCCTGGGTCGGGCGGAGCGGAGTTCGCCGTCTTCCGGGGCCTTAGCCCGAGTCCGAGCCCTGGGTCGGGCGGAGCTTCCTCTGGCGCTTTTGGCCAAGCCTGGCCGCCCGTCAGTCTTACTCTTTGCGTTAAAGGCCCCAGTGACTTGGTCGGTTGGCGTGGTGATTTAGTCAGGGTTGCTTCTTAACGAAGGCAAGGCCTCGGGCGAGCCGGAGATGTGTCTGCCGTGAAAGAGGAGGCCTCGGGCGAGACGGAAACATCTCAGGGTCGGCTGCCCTTGCCCGAGGCTAGGCGTGATCGAGTCGCTCGTATGGACTGATCCCTGACTTAATCAAACCCATCAGGCCTCTGCAGCTTTATGCTGATGGGGGTTACCAGCTGAGAATTAGGCGTCTTGAGGGTACCCCTAATTATGGTCCCCGACAGTGCCATTTCTAAGTGTTTTGGTGATTTAGTGTCCAACACAAGTGCCTAAGTGTAAAGAGGTGGACAAAGTACAAATCAAGGATAAAGGTATGTTTCTCAGACTTAGTACACTGTTTTATGGACTAATGTATTGTGTCTAAGTGCTAGAAACAGGAAAAATTCAATTGGAAATGTCTTGGCTCGAGCAGCCAAGAATCTACTGAGTCTGGGAGCACCGGACAGTGTCCGGTGCGCCAGGCTGGTTCGAGCGAACTGGCCGCTCTCGGGAATTCACCGGCGACGTACGGCTATAATTCACCGGACTGTCCGATGTGCACCGGACTGTCCGGTGAGCCAACGGTCGGCCGGGCCAACGGTCGGCCGCGCGATCTGCGCGGGACACGTGGCCGAGCCAACGACTAGAATGGGGCACCGGACTGTCCGGTGTGCACCGGACATGTCCGGTGCGCCAACGGCTCTCAGGCTGCCAACGGTCGGCTTCGCTATTTAAGGAAGGAAATCGGGCACCGGACAGTGTCCGGTGTGCACCGGACTGTCCGGTGCGCCAGACGACAGAAGGCAAGAATTGCCTTCCCTGATTGCTCTCAACGGCTCCTAGCTGCCTTGGGGCTATAAAAGGGACCCCTAGGCGCATGGAGGAGTACACCAAGCATTCCTACAACATTTCTAAGCACCAAGACATAGTTTTCGCGCATTCGTTTCATTGTGATAGCATATAGAGCTCTTGTGGAGTTGTGAACTCATTGAGTCGTGTTGCGAGCTCTTGTTGCGATTTGTGTGCGTGTTGACACTCTGATTCTTGTGTCTTGTGTGCGTTGCTAATCCCTCCCTTGCTCCGTGTTCTTTGTGAATTTCAAGTGTAAGGGCGAGAGGCTCCAAGTTGTGGAGATTCCTCGCAAACGGGATTGAGAAAAAGCAAACAAAACACTGTGGTATTCAAGTAGGTCTTTGGACCGCTTGAGAGGGGTTGATTGCAACCCTCGTCCGTTGGGACGCCACAACGTGGAGTAGGCAAGCGTTGGTCTTGGCCGAACCACGGGATAACCACCGTGCCATCTCTGTGATTGATCCTTGTTGGTTATTGTGTTTTGTTGAGGATTCCTCTTTAGCCACTTGGCAATTATTGTGCTAACAATTAACCAAGTTTTTGTGGCTATAAGTTTTTGAAGTTTTACAGGATCACCTATTCACCCCCCCTCTAGGTGCTCTCAATTGGTATCAGAGCCGTTCTCTTCAAGAAAGGGACTAACCGCCCGAAGAGATGGATCCTAAGGGCAAGGGGATGGTGATCAACGACAAGGAGAAGGAGTCCTTTGTCAACGAGCCCAATGATGACAGGCCCACCGACTCAGGCTCGGGCCACAAAAGAAAAGACGGGAGGAAGAAGAAGACAAGGCGCATCAAGGAAATTGTCTACTACGACAGCGACGAATCTTCCTCCTCCCAAAAGGACAACGACGACTACGACAGACGAAAGACGGTTAACTCAAACTTTTCTTTCGATTATTCGCGCATTCCGCATAGCTCAAATGCTCAATTGCTCCCCATTCCACTTGGCAAGCCCCCTCACTTTGATGGAGAGGACTACGGATTTTGGAGCCACAAAATGCGTACTCACTTGTTTTCTCTCCATCCAAGCATTTGGGAGATTGTGGAAAGTGGAATGAAATTTGATAGCTCAGATAGCCCTGTGTTTATTAATGAACAGATTCATAAAAATGCACAAGCTACTACTGTGTTGCTAGCCTCTTTGTGCAGGGACGAGTATCACAAGGTGAGTGGCTTGGACAATGCCAAGCAGATCTGGGACACCCTCAAGATCTCTCATGAGGGGAACGACGTCACCTTGCTCACCAAAATGGAGTTGGTGGAGGGCGAGCTTGGAAGGTTCGCGATGATAAGGGGCGAGGAGCCAACTCAAACATACAACCGGCTCAAGACCCTTATCAACAAAATAAAAAGCTACGGAAGCACGCGATGGACGGACCACGACGTCATCCGACTGATGCTAAGGTCCTTTACCGTTCTTGATCCTCATTTGGTGAATAATAATCGTGAGAATCCCAGGTACACCAAAATGTCGCCCGAAGAAGTCCTCGGAAAATTCGTTAGCGGGCGAATGATGATCAAGGAGGCGAGGTACGTGGACGACGCCTTGAATGGTCCGATCAACGAGCCGCAACCCCTTGCTCTCAAGGCAACAAGAAGCAAGGAGGCGCTACCTAACAAGGTGGCATAGATTGAGGCGGCCGGACTTAATGATGAAGAGATGGCCCTCATCATCAAAAGATTCAAGACGGTGCTTAAGGGTCGCAAGGGACAGCCAAGCAAGACCAAAGCCAAGGGGAAGCGCTCATGCTTCAAATGCGGTAAGCTTGGTCATTTTATTGCTAACTGTCCCGACAATGATAGTGATCAGGAACAAGAGAACAAGAGGGAGAAGAAGAAGAAGTATAAGAAGGCAAAAGGCGAGGCGCATCTAGGCAAGGAGTGGGATTCGGATTGCTCCTCTTCCGACTCTGACAATGAGGGACTCGACGCCACCGCCTTCAACAAATCGGCCCTCTTTCCAAGCGAGCGTCACACATGCCTTATGGCAAGAGAGAAGAAGGTATGTACTCAAAACTCTACTTATGCTTCTTCAAGTGAGGACGAATCTAGTGATGAGAATGAAATAGATTATTCATGTTTGTTTAAGGGCCTAGATAGAACCAAGGTAGACAAAATTAATGAATTAATTGATGCCTTGAATGATAAGAATATGCTTTTAGAAAAGCAAGAGGATTTGTTGTATGAAGAACATGATAAATTTGTAGAAGCACAAAAGTCTCTTGCTCTAGAAATTAAAAGGAATAAAATGCTCTCTAGTGAATTATCTTCTTGTCATGAAACTATTGCTACGTTAAAAAGTTTTAATGATGATTTAAATGCTAAACTAGAAGTAGCTAGTAAATCTAATTCTTGTGTAGAAATTGTTGAAACTTGTAATAGGTGTAAAGATTTTGACATTGATGCTTGTAGTGATCATTTAGTTTCAATTTCCAAATTAAATGAGGAATTAGCTAGTCTTAATGCCCAACTTAAGACTAGCAAGAATGAATTTGACAAGCTAAAATTTGCAAGGGATGCCTACACGATTGGTAGACACCCCTCAATTAAGGATGGACTTGGTTACAAGAGGGAAGCCAAGAACTTGACAAGCCATAAGGCTCCCATCTCCGCCAAGGAGAAAGGGAAGGCCCCTATGGCTAGTAGTGTGCAAAAGAACCATGCCTTTATGTACCATGATAGGAGACAATCTAGAAATGCTTATAGGAGTTGTAATGCATATAATGCCTTTGATTCTCATGCCATGTTTGCTTCTAGTTCTTCTTATGTGCATGATAGAAATGTTGGTAGGAGAAATGTTGTTCATAATATGCCTAGGAGAAATGTTGTTAATGTTCCTAGGAAAGTAAATGAACCTTCTACAATATATCATGCTTTAAATGCTTCTTTTGCTATTTGTAGAAAGGATAAGAAGATAGTTGCTAGAAAACTAGGGGCAAGATGCAAGGGAGACAAAACTTGCATTTGGGTCCCTAAGGATATTTGTGCTAACCTTGTAGGACCCAACATGAGTTGGGTACCTAAGACCCAAGCCTAAATTTGCCTTGCAGGTTTATGCATCCGGGGGTTCAAGCTGGATTATCGACAGCGGATGCACAAACCATATGACGGGGGAGAAGAAGATGTTCACCTCCTACATCAAGAATAAGGATTCCCAAGATTCAATAATATTCGGTGATGGGAATCAAGGCAAGGTAAAAGGGTTAGGTAAAATTGCAATCTCAAATGAGCACTTTATCTCTAATGTGTTTTTAGTAGAGTCTCTTGGATATAATTTGCTATCTGTTAATCAACTATGCAATATGGGATATAACTGTCTATTTACAAATGTAGATGTGTCTGTCTTTAGAAGATGTGATGGTTCACTAGCTTTTAAGGGTGTACTAGACGGCAAACTTTACTTAGTTGATTTTGCAAAAGAAGAGGCCGGTCTAGATGCATGCTTAATGGCTAAGACTTGCATGGGCTGGTTGTGGCATCGCCGCTTAGCACATGTGGGGATGAAGAACCTCCACAAGCTTCTAAAGGGAGAACACGTGATAGGTCTAACCAATGTTCATTTCGAAAAAGATAGACCTTGTGCAGCTTGTCAAGCAGGTAAACAAGTGGGAGGAGCACATCACAGCAAGAATGTGATGACCACGTCAAGACCTCTAGAGCTGCTGCATATGGACCTCTTCGGACCCGTCGCCTATCTGAGCATAGGAGGAAGTAAGTATGGTTTAGTTATTGTTGATGACTTTTCCCGCTTCACTTGGGTGTTCTTTTTGCAGGATAAGTCTGAAACCCAAGGGATCCTCAAGCGCTTCCTCAGGAGAGCTCAAAATGAATTTGAGCTCAAGGTGAAGAAGATAAGGAGCGACAACGGGTCCGAATTCAAGAATCTTCAAGTGGAGGAGTTCCTTGAGGAGGAGGGGATCAAGCACGAGTTCTCCGCTCCCTACACACCTCAGCAAAATGGTGTGGTAGAGAGGAAGAACAGGACGCTCATAGATATGGCGAGGACTATGCTTGGAGAGTTCAAGACCCCCGAGTGCTTTTGGTCGGAAGCCGTGAACACGGCTTGCCACGCCATCAACAGGGTCTACCTTCACCGCCTCCTCAAGAAGACTTCATATGAGCTGCTGACTGGTAACAAACCCAATGTATCGTACTTTCGTGTATTTGGGAGTAAATGCTACAATCTAGTGAAGAAGGGTAGGAATTCCAAATTTGCTCCCAAAGCCGTAGAAGGGTTTTTATTAGGTTATGATTCAAATACAAAGGCGTATAGGGTCTTCAACAAATCATCGGGTTTGGTTGAAGTCTCTAGCGACGTTGTATTTGATGAGACTAATGGCTCTCCAAGAGAGCAAGTTGTTGATCTTGATGATGTAGATGAAGAAGACGTTCCAACGGCCGCGATACGCACCATGGCGATTGGAAATGTACGGCCTCAGGAACATTTGGAGCAAGATCAACCGTCTTCCTCAACTATGGTGCATCCCCCAACCCAGGATGACGAACAGGTACCTCAAGTGGAGGCGCATGATCAAGGGGGAGCACAGGATGTTCAAATTGAAGAGGAAGAAGCACCTCAGGCACCTCCAACCCAAGTTCGAGCGACGATCCAAAGGGATCATCCCGTCGACCAAATTTTGGGTGATATTAGCAAGGGAGTAACTACTCGTTCAAGATTAGTTAATTTTTGTGAGCATTACTCTTTTGTCTCTTCTATTGAGCCTTTCAGGGTAGAAGAGGCCTTGCTAGATCCGGACTGGGTGTTGGCCATGCAGGAGGAACTCAACAATTTCAAGCGCAATGAAGTTTGGACACTGGTGCCTCGCCCCAAGCAAAATGTTGTGGGAACCACGTGGGTGTTCCGCAACAAACAGGACGAGCACGGGGTGGTGACAAGGAACAAGGCTCGGCTTGTGGCAAAAGGTTATGCCCAAGTCGTAGGTTTGGACTTTGAGGAGACTTTTGCTCCCGTGGCTAGGCTAGAATCAATTCGTATCTTGCTAGCATATGCCGCTCACCATTCCTTCAGGTTGTACCAAATGGATGTGAAGAGCGCTTTCCTCAACGGGCCGATCAAGGAGGAGGTGTACGTGGAGCAACCCCCTGGCTTTGAGGATGAACGGTACCCCGACCACGTGTGTAAGCTCTCTAAGGCGCTCTATGGACTTAAGCAAGCCCCAAGAGCATGGTATGAATGCCTTAGAGACTTTTTAATTGCTAATGCTTTCAAGGTTGGGAAAGCCGATCCAACTCTTTTTACTAAGACTTGCGATGGTGATCTTTTTGTATGCCAAATTTATGTCGATGACATAATATTTGGTTCTACTAATCAAAAGTCTTGTGAAGAGTTTAGCAGGGTGATGACGCAGAAATTCGAGATGTCGATGATGGGCGAGTTGAACTACTTCCTTGGGTTCCAAGTGAAGCAACTCAAGGACGGCACTTTCATCTCCCAAACGAAGTACACGCAAGATTTGCTAAAGAGGTTTGGGATGAAGGACGCCAAGCTCGCGAAGACGCCGATGGGAACCGACGGACACACCGACCTCAACAAAGGAGGTAAGTCCGTTGATCAAAAAGCATACCGGTCCATGATAGGTTCTTTGCTTTATTTATGTGCTAGTAGACCGGATATTATGCTTAGCGTATGCATGTGTGCTAGATTTCAATCCGATCCTAAGGAGTGTCACTTAGTGGCTGTGAAGCGAATTCTTAGATATTTAGTCACTACGCCTTGCTTCGGGATCTGGTATCCAAAGGGGTCTAACTTTGACTTGATTGGTTACTCAGATTCCGACTATGCTGGATGTAAGGTCGATAGGAAGAGTACATCGAGGACGTGCCAATTCTTAGGAAGGTCCCTGGTGTCATGGAACTCTAAGAAACAAACCTCCGTTGCCCTATCCACTGCTGAGGCCGAGTACGTTGCCGCAGGACAGTGTTGCGCGCAACTGCTTTGGATGAGGCAAACCCTCCGGGACTTTGGCTACAATCTGAGCAAAGTCCCACTCCTATGTGACAATGAGAGTGCTATCCGAATAGCGGAAAATCCTGTTGAGCACAGCCGCACAAAGCACATTGACATCCGGCATCACTTTTTAAGAGACCACCAGCAAAAGGGAGATATCGAAGTATTTCATGTTAGCACCGAGAACCAGCTAGCCGATATCTTTACCAAGCCTCTAGATGAGAAGACCTTTTACAGGGTGCGTAGTGAGCTCAATATCTTAGATTCGCGGAACTTGGATTGA
Source organism: Zea luxurians (assembly GCA_029449295.1). Taxonomy (NCBI): domain Eukaryota; kingdom Viridiplantae; phylum Streptophyta; class Magnoliopsida; order Poales; family Poaceae; genus Zea; species Zea luxurians. Next base: position 71,010,208 of record JAOPSE010000015.1, on the reverse strand, counting down.
ATTGTAGCATATATGTGTTTATGACTTTGATCATGTTCATTCTGCATTTTGTTGCTTTTTTTGTGGTGCTCAAGTTGTACAAACACTCCCTGGACCTCACAAGTCCTTTTTGCAAGTGATGCACATATTTAGGGGGAGCTGTGCTACAACTTGACCCTTTGAGACTAACCATGTACTTGAGTTTGGTTGTTTTAGTCTCCAAGGAGAATTGAAAGGGAAAAGGTGGACTTGGACCATGCAAGACTTCCACTGCACTCCGATGAGAAAGAGTAACTTTTCCAAGTTCATCTTTATACTCCTATTGCCTTTGTGTTCTTATTTGAAAATTTTGGTGAGGCAATGGGGTTAAAGGGCCAAGATTGATCCCGTTTTGGTGCTTGATGCCAAAGGGGGAGAAAATAAAGGCCAAAGCAATAAATGGATCAGCTACCACTTGAGAAATTTTGAAAATAGTAGATTAGAGCTTTTGGTTTGTCAAAACTCTTTTATTGTCTTTTATGTCAAAAGTTGGCCTCTTGTGGGGAGAAGTGTTGATTATGGGAAAAAGGGGGAGTTTTTGAAATCCTTGATCAAATTTCTTTGGAAAACCTCTCTTTATGTCTCTACAAGTGGTTTTGACTTAGAGATAGGAATTTGAGTTTGATTTGCAAAAACAAACCAAGTGGTGGCATAGAGTGATCCATATATGTCAAATTGAATCAAAACAATTTTGAGTTCTAATTTGAATTGTTTTTGTACTTGTTCTACTTGCTTTATGTTGTGTTGGCATAAATCACCAAAAAGGGGGAGATTGAAAGGGAAATGTGCCCTTGGGCCATTTCTAAGTGTTTTGGTGATTTAGTGTCCAACACAAGTGCCTAAGTGTAAAGAGGTGGACAAAGTACAAATCAAGGATAAAGGTATGTTTCTCAGACTTAGTACACTGTTTTATGGACTAATGTATTGTGTCTAAGTGCTGGAAACAGGAAAAATCCAATTAGAAATGTCTTGGCTCGAGCAGCCAAGAATCTGCTGAGTCTGGGAGCACCGGACTGTCCGGTGGTGCACCGGACAGTGTCCGGTGCGCCAGGCTGGTTCGAGCGAACTGGCCGCTCTCGGGAATTCACCGGCGACGTACGACTATAATTCACCGGACTGTCCGGTGTGCACCGGACTGTCCGGTGAGCCAACGGTCGGCCGGGCCAACGGTCGGCCGCGCGATCTGCGCGGGACACGTGGCCGAGCCAACGGCTAGAATGGGGCACCGGACTGTCCGGTGTGCACCGGACTGTCCGGTGTGCACCGGACATGTCCGGTGCGCCAACGGCTCTCAGGCTGCCAACGGTCGGCTTCGCTATTTAAGGAAGGAAATCGGGCACCGGACAGTGTCCGGTGTGCACCGGACTGTCCGGTGCACCAGACGACAGAAGGCAAGAATTGCCTTCCCTGATTGCTCTCAACGGCTCCTAGCTGCCTTGGGGCTATAAAAGGGACCCCTAGGCGCATGGAGGAGTACACCAAGCATTCCTACAACATTTCTAAGCACCAAGACATAGTTTTCGCGCATTCGTTTCATTGTGATAACATATAGAGCTCTTGTGGAGTTGTGAACTCATTGAGTCGTGTTGCGAGCTCTTGTTGCGATTTGTGTGCGTGTTGACACTCTGATTCTTGTGTCTTGTGTGCGTTGCTAATCCCTCCCTTGCTGCGTGTTCTTTGTGAATTTCAAGTGTAAGGGTGAGAGGCTCCAAGTTGTGGAGAGTCCTCGCAAACGGGATTGAGAAAAAAGCAAACAAAACACCGTGGTATTCAAGTAGGTCTTTGGACCGCTTGAGAGGGGTTGATTGCAACCCTCGTCCGTTGGGACGCCACAACGTGGAGTAGGCAAGCGTTAGTCTTGGCCGAACCACGGGATAACCACCGTGCCATCTCTGTGATTGATCCTTGTTGGTTATTGTGTTTTGTTGAAGATTCCTCTTTAGCCACTTGGCAATTATTGTGCTAACAATTAACCAAGTTTTTGTGGCTATAAGTTTTTGAAGTTTTACAGGATCACCTATTCACCCCCCCTCTAGGTGCTCTCAACCGTCCGCGTCTCCACTACGTACCGTCCGGACCGCAGACTGTCCGATCTATAGGGCTTGACTGTTTGGTAGGCCAATTTTAGTGCTCAACATATGTCGTCCTGCCTTTTGGTGGAGGTTGACGAACCAAAAGCATATGCACTGCCAGCACCCTTCAGGAATTAGTAGATCTCATAAGTCATCTTATTCCTAAAGTAACAACTAAGCTTAATGCAAGTCATCGGCTTTTTAATCTAATAGGGTGATCATTCAATAGAGTTATAATGCATAAAGGCTGTTTAAGGTTGCACCTTTCTTGGCCATGATCATCTGACCAATGGATCAAAAGGTATAGAATGAAGGTGCCCCCAACATGAATAGGCAAAGGGACTATGCATGTAGCACATGTTCATTATCGTACATTCCACATTTGAACAGGACAATATATCGATGATGAGTAGGCGGGTGGAAAGTATCCTGGTATCACCGGATGAACAGGCGATGCTTGCCGCGTCGTCTTTCGGGCTGTTTTATTCAATTGTTTTGCTTTAGCGGGTGACCAGGGTTTCTTTGTTCGCCGATCACGAAGAACAGCCTTCTTGCTAGCATATTTGGAGAGCAATTGATCAAAAGTAGGACCGGCTTTGACCAGCCGACCATGTGCGTTATATGTGTTTTGCTCCCGTGTTCCCTTTTTTGTTGTGTGGATGTCGATGCCTCTAGCCATATGTCCATTGTCCAGCTGAGTCAGCCGGACCGTTTGTTAGAGCACCAGACCGTCCACACGCAGGTGCCAGACCATCCGTGATGCTCGAGTCAGGGAACTTTGCTCGACTGCTCGTTTGAGCCTGCCCCTGGTGCCTCCAGACTTGTTAGTCTTCTTGTCCGGAGTTTTTCGAGCAATCCCTCCTTGTGATATATTTAACGTGTGAGGATCACCAATGACGATGTTTTTGCCTTTGCCTTTATCGACCATTTTTGGCCGAATCAAGAACTTTTTTTGCTAGTTCTATTATATTGACAGAAAATGGTTGCGTGTCCACTTGCATTTCCTGAAAACTCAACTGTCCCTCATTTATGGCTGATTGTATTTGTCGATGAAAAACATTGCAATCATTGGTGGTATGGAAAAAAATTATGTCACTTGCAGTAAGCACGTCTCTTTAATTCATCTAGAGGAGGAAGAGCATGAGTTATTTTAATGTTGTCACTTTTCACTAGTCCGTCAAATATTTTGTCACACTAGCAACATTAAAAGTAAATTCAACTTCTTCTTGCCGATTCTTTTGAATCGGCTGTAAAGAAGAACAAGTTGAAGGTTTGACCTTTGTTGGCCAAACAAGTTCAACGGTACATATATCTACAGATTTGTCATCCAAATTATCGTGCTCCACTAGATGTATAGTACGGGTAACCAATTTTGATGTCTTTTACATTGGCTTTCACAGGCCAAAGCCCTCTAATGTAGCTGAGCTATTGAAAAGAACCGAGTGTCATCCAATTTGTCTCTTAAGTAGGATAGCAACCCATTAAAAGCTAGCCCTGCTAGCTCTTTGTCCGCGACATGGATTTGAAAGCATCGGTTTCTAGTGTCCTAGAACCTCCAGATATAATCATTAACTGATTCTTTGTGTCCCTATCGGACTGAGGATAAATCAGCCAACCCTAATTCATATTCCTCGAAAAAGGAATGCCCGTGAAATTTACTCTCTAAATCATTCCAGGAATTAATGGAATTAGGAGGCAGGGCGACGTACCATGCAAAAGCAGTACCAGTAAGGGATAAAGAAAATAAACAAACATGAAAGGCTTCACCATCGGCCAATTCACCTAGGTGTGCTAGGAACTGGCCTACACATTCATGTGTGCTTCTACCACTTTCACTAGAAAACTTAGAAAATTTCGGTATCCTTGCCCTTTGTGGGCATGGGACAGTGTCAAACTCGTGATCATATAGCTTTTGATATGACTGCCCTATTCTGGCTACACTAACTCTGAGCCTATATCGAAATAGTTCAGCCATCTCTTCTCTAATTTTCTCCATTGCGCCCGGTGGCAGACCACCGGACCTAGGCTACGGGGCTCATTCAGTTGGGCGTTGCTATGCCGACCTTCTTATCGTGACTGATCGATAATGTTGGTCGGCCTGTGCTCATATGGTGCGATGTGGTTGAAATATGTAAGGGACGGTCCACGCTTGGGGCTCGGACAGTCCGCGATGGCGTAGAGGGTCGTCTTCTTCACAGCAGACCTAGATCTTGCCTCTCAGGAGGGACCCCGTTGGGGGTGGTGAGAGATCCTAGGGTGTGTCTTAGCGTCGACAGGACACCCAAGACGCCTCTAGTCGACGTAGAGCCGAATAGTGTTGAAGTATCGAGGTGGAGGAAGGCTAAACTAGGGCTACTCCTAATGCATCAGGTAAAAACGAAAGTAGAGTTGTTTGAATCGATCGTGGGGGGTTTTAATCAACCGTAACCCTTCATCTATATAAAGGGAGAGGTGTGGATCCATTACATGTCGGTTGTCGAGTTAATCCCGCAAGTTTTGCTACCAAATCCCGCTAAAAATCTAGAACTAGAACTGATTCGGCGCACGCGCGGACCCTCCGCGTCTCCACCGCAGACCGTCCGGTAGGCCAATTTTAGTGCTCAACAAAAGGCTTCTCTAACCGCCCCTTAAAAAATCTACCAAATGAGGCACTTTTTCGCTGACTTCACTGTAAAAATAGGCAGAGCAAAGCCGGAAGCCCCAAAAAGAGGCTTCTCCGGCTCTCTTCTATTCTTTCTCTCTTGTAAAAATAGGAGGAGCTACGTTTTGAGCCAAATGATGTGCTTCTTCAGAGAGAGGTACCGCTTGAAATCTCCATGTGCCTTATGCTCTTTGTTCGCCTGGTGACTGGAGTAAGATTAGCCGCACTCATCCTACTCTTAATTTCTACTTTAAAAAGAATATTCCATCATAGTCATCAATATTTTAAAATACAATAGCCAAACTCAAACATCCATAACTACTCTATATCTCAACTCTATATATAAAGTACCACATTATTTATCAATATATATCAAACACACCACCCACCTCCTTCGTTTTTGTCCCGGCTGTGGCGCGAGGAAATAGACAGTGACACCATGTAAGAGAGAGATAGAGAGAGTGCGTGCAATGGCGTAGAACAGCATCGACTCTACATTTAGGGTCAGAGAGGACCTACTGAAGGATGCAGTGGAGCATCCAGTACACTGGTGTCCACTATTTACCGTAAAAATGTTACTGCGGTTAGCTTTGCAGTAGACGAGTGCAAGCAGCCTTGTAGTGTATATTGCTCTGGACTTGAGAGATAGAGCACGGTGCAGGCATTAGGCTATCCGCAACCATTACCTCTAAATTTTTTCCCCTATATCACTTTTCCCCCTATTTTCCCCCCTATTTTTTCATCTCCCGCAGTGGTTCCCCCTAAATACTCCCCCTATATCCCACTACCACTATAAAATATTATTTTCTATACCAACTATCAATTTTTTATCTACTAACAATTACTCGTGGACCCACAGCACAGTGTTTAGGGTGATGAACAGTGACACGCTAGATCTGGAGGGAGAGAGAAGGGGACCGACACGTAGGGGGCGCTGTAGGGGGCACCGCTGCGGCCATAGGGTGCCCCCTACAGCCGACATGCAAGGGGAGGGGGCACGGTAGCGTTCACCGTTGCGCTCAGTCTTAGACTAACTGCAGCGGTGTACGCTGCCCTTCCCCCTCCCCTTGCATGCGGCGCGTAGGGGGCATCCTATGGCCGCAGCGGTGCCCCCTACAGCGCCCCCTACGTATCGGTCCCCTTATCTCTCCCTCCAGATATAGCGTGTCACTGTTCATCACCCTAAACACTGTGCTGTGGGTCCACAAGTAATTGTTAGTAGATAAAAAATTGATAGTTGGTATAGAAAATGATATTTTATAGTGGTAGTGGGGTATAGGGGGAGTATTTAGGGGGAACCGCTGCGGGAGATGAAAAAATAGGGGGAAAATAGGGGGAAAAAGTGATATAGGGAGAAAAATTTAGGGGTAACGGTTGCGGATAGCCTAAGGCTGGCTGCAGCGCATCCCGCTCCCCTAGCACTGTAGACACGTAGAGCCGCTCTACGCGCGCAGCGGTGGCCTTCAAATGGCCCCCTGCGCGCTACAGTGCTAGGGGAGGCCGCACAGGTCTCCTAGATTAAGGGGAGCACTGTAGCGCCCCCTTGCACAGTGCTCCCCTATTTAATAGTTGAAAAAAATAGTAATAAAAGATGAATATGGTTAGATAATAATATTTTATAGTTATAGTGAGGTATAGGGGATAATATAGAGGGAACCGCTGCGGGAGATGAAAATTTAGGGAGTGAAATGTTGATGATGTGACGCAAAAAAGTGATATAGGGGGAAAAATTTAGAGTGAACCGCTGTGGATAGCCTAATAGAAACGTTGGTAGTGACAGGCCACGTAGCTAGAGAGAGAATTAAAGATAAAAGAAGAAGAGTGCTTTTTGCCAAACTCTCGCTCTGAGACTCCCCGAGGTCCAGAACTCCAGATCTGCCAGTAGGCCTACGCATTTGGCTTGGCCACAATGCGTTGTTTCGAACGGAGTTTTCACCTTGTCAAAGCAAGCATATTACTTGCGCAAGCTACTGCTCAGCTAGGTCGACATTGACGGTTCTTGAAAGAAGGTTCCATGCATATCTGGCAGATGGCCCACATCTATCAATTTTCCTCATTATCGGAGTTTCTATATTAGTATATTCCCATATCTGGCAAATATCGTACGTATTTTGTTCCCTTCTTTCTGTGTCAAGCAGCACAGGTGGAGGAGGTATCGTCATGTGGTGACGAAAACGAAAAGGGAGGGAGGGAGACTTTTCCTCTCGCCGTGGAAGGCAGGCAGGCAGGCTTTCGAAAGAAGCTAGAGCTAGCTAGCCTAGATAAACGTAAAGAATTACCGGAGGTAATAAACGATATGTGATCTGCTACGCGAGCTAGCGCTGTTCGTGATATACATCTACGAATCTATTTCTACGAACTCCCAGCCATGCATGTAACTGATTTTTTTTTCTCGAGTCGTAAGCAAGATGATCGGATACGTATCGTTATTATAAAAAAAAGATTGTTCCAGAGAGCAAGTGTAGCACGAGTGTGTAGCGTGTGCACACCTTCTACAAACGGTCTCAAACGGAGCTATCATCAGATTCCTTTTCTCGCCGACCGGCTTCATCGATGAGACATGTGTGCCCGTGCCTTCGCAGTTCGCTCCAAAGGTGTAACCTTCACTCGCATTGTTTACTCTGACTGACACACCTCTTTTTTGATAAACAAAGTAGAACAGGTTTGGCTTTAGAAACTAAACTAGTCGGATACAGGATAGAAGAAAGCACTCCCCCCGTCTCTGAATAAATTATTTTTTAGAGTTGTATTAAAGCAATTTTTTACTACTTATTTGTTATAAAAAAATACAATTTTTTGATACCTAATAAATGTGTTAGAAAAAAAGTTTATAATTTACCTGATGATATAATTTGGTGCTCTTGACTGTGAATTTGATAAAAAAACATAGAATAGTTTGACTTCAGATAACTCTAAAAGATAATTTATTTAGGAATAGAGGGAGTAGTAAGTATTCCTCATCGTCCTTGTTCTAAATTATAAAACGTTCTCATTTTCTTATGCTCTGTTTAGATGTCGATACGGGAGGATATGTAATTGAATTATATTCATTAGAATTGTGGGATCTAACTCCATGGAATTCGAGGGGTGCTAGCCCTATGTTGGTGGAAGGAGCTTCTAGCTATAGTACAATACCAAAGAATTAGGTCTCTGATTTTAAGTCTCAATTCCATATCCAACCAAATAATATAATTTAAGAAAACCTTATTCTAATTCCCAAATCAATGCATCGGTATCTAGGTCCAAACGGGATATTAGATATATAGATTTTGCTATATATTTAAAAAATGCAACATGCCTAGATATATAGTAAAGTAGTTAATTAATGCATTTTGAAAAGCTAAAATATTTTATATTTTAGAATAACATGAGTATTATATTAGAAATTTTTTATTTTGCTGTCTGGTTCCACCAATTAAAGTTTAGTATTACAAAATTAATTACACATATAACAACACTAGAACAAAAGACATTATGCCTAGGTTTAATATTTATAATTGATATTTAAATGGTGACACGAATTAAAATTTAGTCAGGAGACCCAACAACCTATAATCTCTTCTGACAAAATGAATATCAATAAACACTCCTTACAAGTGGTGCAGCAAATAAATTATAAAAATAGTTGGAACAGAAAGATGTGTGTTCGTTTCTAGTTTTCTCTCTTTTTTCTTTATTCGAAAAAAGAAAGTGAATTCGGTGACGTTTTGTGGTCATGGATGACGCAACGTACCGTCCAGAAGATCAGTGCGACGGGTAGGCGAGCAGACGAAACTCACAGGAAGGCTGCTGGGGAGGCGGCAATTTTTTCCAGCAGCAACAGCAAACACTGACGAACTGAGCCCTATCTATATCAACCTCGCATGGCCTCCCATACCATCTGGCATCGGTCCAATTATTCAGTCCAATTGCCACCCACTACCACTGCCTGACGCAAGCTCGCTCGTCCGAGTCCGACGTTGATACCATTGGCCGCCGCGCCGCCATGGCCGTGTCGCCGGACCAGCAGCAGCCACCTGCAGGGGCAGGGTCTCCCTTGCCGTCTCCTCGCCTCCGCGTCCGCGTCCTCGACACCACCCTCGTGCCGCCGTCTCCGTCACCACCGGAGACCTCGCTCCCGCTCACCTTCTTCGACATCTTCTGGCTGCACTCCCCGCCCGTCGAGCGCCTCTTCATCTATCGCCTCGCCCCCGACGCCGACGTCGACGCCATCATCTCCAGACTCCGGGACTCCTTGCACAAGGCCGTCCGCGCCTTCTACCCTCTCGCCGGCCGCCTCCGCCTCACCCCCGGCACGTCCGACCGCTACGAGCTGCACTACCGCCCGGGTGACGCCGTCACCTTCACCGTCGCCGAGTGCGACGACGATGACGCGGACGCGCACTTCGACGCCCTCGCCACCGACGAGCCCCGCGAGGTTGCCAAGATCGCCACGCTCGTGCCGCCGCTGCCGGAGCGCGGCGGGCTGTTCGCCGTCCAGGCCACGCTCCTTCCCGCGCGCAGCGGCCTCTCCATCGGCGTCACCGTGCACCACGCCGCCTGCGACGGCTCGGGCTCCACGCACTTCCTGCACACCTGGGCGGTCGCCTGCAGAGGCGGCGCAGAAGCGCCGCCGCCGCCGCCGCCTGTCATCGACCGGTCACTCATCGCCGACCCAAGGCGCATGTACGACGTCTTCATCCAAGGAGCGCCGAGCACTGAAGAGTACGAGTTCGTCAAGATGTCCGCCGACCAGCTCTTCGCCACGTTCGCGCTGTCCAAGGACGAACTGAAGCGCATCAAGGACGCTGTGGCCGAGGAGGCTGCGAGGCGCGGCGTCGCGCCGCCCCGGTGCTCCTCTCTAGTTGCCACTTTCGGCTTCGTCTGGTCGTGCTACCAGCAAGCCAAGGAGGCCAGCAGCGGCGCCGGAGAGTTCCCTATGACCTGCATGGCCTTTCCCGTCGACCACCGCTCGCGGATGGAGCCTCCCCTGCCGGACAAGTACCTCGGCAACTGCGTCGGCCCAGCGTTCGCGCTGGCACCAACAGGCGAGCTGGCACAGGCCGGCGCAGGCGGGTTCTTTAGCGCGTGCGCCGCCGTCGCCTCCTCCATCGACGAAGCTGTACGCGACATCGAGACATCAAACGTGGAGGTGTGGTTTGACCGCATCAGGGATTTAATCCCGATGGGTTTTCTGACCGTGGCCGGTTCGCCGAGGTTCCGCGTCTACGATATGGACTTCGGATTTGGCCGGCCGGCGAAGGTGGATGTCGTGTCCGTGGCGAGGACCGGCGCAGTGGCGGTGGCGGAGAGTCGGGATGGTGACGAGGGGATAGAGGTTGGGGTCTCTCTACAGCCGTCTGCCATGAAGAGGTACAGGAAGTGCTTCGCGGATGCTATCGCGTGGCTCCACCGGTCCAGAGGACATGAGAGCGACAACTCGATCTAAACAAATCTGCAGAAACGGGTCTTTTACGGAGTCTATCATGTGATGAAAAATCAACGCGCACTTCCTTTTAAATTATACTACCATATTCTAGCTTTTCAACTAGATAAACCTTTTCTATTCGTTTAGATATGCACACTATCTAGATATGTTATAAAACACGATTATGCATTTAAAATTATTAAAAAAGCTTACATTTTAATATAGTGTGAGGAATAAGGGGTTGTTTTGTTTGTTGCCTCACATAGTCACATGACACAATTAGTTACGTCTAAAGTTAGGTAAGTTTGACTAAATTAAGCATATGTTTATTTACAGCCACAGTTATGGCAAGATTTTTCTCCTCCTATATAGGTCCTACTTATGTGTAGGGATGGCAACGGGGAAATCCCCGTCGGGTTTTAGCTCCCCGAACCCGTCCCTGCGACAAAAAAAATTCTCCGCGGGGATCCCCACGAACTCTTGCGGGGGTATTTCTTTCCCATCCCCGTTCCCTGCTATATCCATCAGGGATCCCCGTCCCCGCTTAAATTATAATTATAACATACTTTCTTTGTTATTAATACAAAACATTGTCAATTATATACATTATCATATGTTAGAACTCATTATGTACATCAAAATAAACATATTTGTACAACGAGTTATCTCTTAACAATGTAATTATTTATTTCTATCATTATATATTATATGAAAACATCACCATATATAAGTTTAATGGGTCCACGTGGGGAACGGGGATGGGGAATTTCCCCATCTCCGTCCCTGTTTACCCATCGGGGGAGGATTTTTCCCCGTTTACATCCCCGCGGGGGAGAACCTTCCCCATCCCCATCCCTAATGAGGAATTCCCCGCGGAGAATCGGGGTTCGGGGTCCCATTGCCATCTCTACTTGTGTGGCAAAATCCCTTAGGCGTGGCAAACTGTGGCGCAGAATTTGATCGTCTAACCTTAAACACCTTAGGCAAGTATGGTATAAAAATATGTGATAATTTTTTGTAACATTTATAGAACCAAACATGCCTTAAAATTTCCATTGAAAAATAATTTGTGTTATAGATTCTCTACTATATAAAGCAATTGTTTCAACAGTCGTACCACGTCACCCTTCTCGTTTAATGCAAAAATAAAATAAGATTTTGTACAAATGAGGGTTTGATCCTTGGTTTTTGGTTCCACGTTCACACCACCTAACCCATCTCTTTGTGTCTTATTAAATTAAAGTGTACACATATGATATATTGAAGTCGTAGCAATGCACAGACAACTATCGTAGCAATGCACAAACAACTGACTAGTAACTAATACATGATAGTTGTTCATGTGCGGGAGTTATATAAATGTTTTGACCGAGAAATACTATATGAGAGACCACTATAGTGAAATTTTATTAAACAAAATAAGTATAGTTACCAGCAAAGAGTAAAAGGAAAGAAACTAGGGAGAAAGACTATTTACAAAGAAGAAATCTAGGAAGAAATACCTGTGCTAAGATTCGAGTTGAATATGCACATATGTAAGTACTAATAAAAGTCATTCCAAGAAGAAATGCCGGTGTAGAATTTCTAAACATGGCATTATTTATTTGCTTCCAAATTTCCCAAGCCGAAATAGCAATGATCTCCATAAAGAATTTTTCCTAAACTCTTTAGCTAAGGTAACCATGTCAAAGAAGTCCAAGGAATAATTCCAATGAATACCAATATAATTCCAGCATGAAACACTGAATGGACAGTCAAATAGTAGGTGATAGACCGTCTCTTCACAATTCTGATCACAAAGGCAACATGTGTAGTCATTATTCAAAACCAAGCTCATCTTTCTTCTAAGAATATTTTTGGAATTAAGTCAATCTCTGAAGACCACCTAAATGAACACTTAACCTTTTTTGTCACATTTGACGTCCATATCTAGACAAATGGCCTTGAAGGACCGATGGATTGAAAGTTTAAGGCATACATACGACTAGCCCGAAAATGGTTATTACCCCAAAGATAAATCTAGCTGTACATGCCATGCATGGAATCCTTTACTGCTCTGATTGTATCACTGAATGTAATATATTCCTAATTAGCCTCAACTGCTACAGGGATGTGAAAATTATTGACGAATTCTTCATTTTAAAGAAATTTGGCCAAAGAACAATTCATTCTCTTAGCAGCGGAATATAAATTTGAAAAAAACATGTCAGGGGTAATAATTAGGGACACCCAAATTATCTCCCTAACAAACACACTCAGAGAAACAAGGACGAAAACCCCCGAGGGGTGACAGTCGAGCTACCCGCAAAAACTGAGACATCTCCTCGAAAGTCTCCCACCTCTGGTAGGACTCCGCCTCGCCCAAGGTCGCTGCTGCACCGTCCGTCTCACCTGAGCCAGCCTCAGGCAGATAGGACAAGGGCACCTGAAAACAAGAAGGGAACATGCGCATTAAATGCGTATGCCAACCCACGTTGTGGCAGTAGAGCACAGTGACTAACAAGACGGCGACCACGTCTGACGCAACAACATGATTACGTCTACACTACAGTGTGCGCATGCCGCCTGCCACCCTCCGATGGGACACCTAATACGACAAGTCAAGTAGACTGACCTTTGGGCACAATCTCTCCGCCTCGCCTGAACAGGATTCTGTAATAACCAACTTGGGAAAATAAAGAAAAGAATAAATCCTCATGTGTAATGTCTTTTCATTCATGAGAGTCATTAGGAAACATAATTAAAGTGAATAATTTCTCCATAAAATGTATATCATGTTGGAGTTTTTGTGTTGTTGCATCTATAAACAATAAAGATAATATTAATGAAGATATGTTAGTGCCAAATTTGGAATTTAGAACCAACTTACCACTTAGGAAGATAAAAAGAAAACAAATGGCATGAAGGAATAAGGGAGTGCTAAATAAATATAAATAAAATATATATAAATAAAAATACTATTTCATACTGATGAATTGTTTATTTTGTGCACTTAACCTTTATGATGGAACCATGACTCAAGTTTGAAGTTCAAATACTAGCATTTGAATACATAGAAAGAAATCTGAAAAAATAAAAAAATTGAACTGTGCAAACGGGCCGGCCACGACCCTTCTGGCCCAACTAGCCTCTTCGGCCGCGTGGCCCGACCAATGACTCCACCGCGTTTTTTGGTATAGCTGACTAGTGGGGCCCTTGGGCCAGCCACTGCACGCTGGAGCGGTGCCTCACCTGCGTCTAACGTGCGGGGGCCACCGGTCAGGACCGCCAGTCACCCCATCTTCGTAACAGACCGCACGCTTAGCTCCCTGTTGACCAGCTGAGAACCCTAGAAACTGGCCATCCGTGCTCCATCGAAAAAATCGTGTTGTCATGAGGAGAAAGGGGAATCGGGTGGAAGAAACTTCAAGCGTCGTCGGTGACTCTCGGTGGTAACGGGTTTCTGCCCTCGAGGTGTGACCAGGGAGGTACGCCTGCGCCTGGGGGGTTGTCCGCATTGGCAATTGGAGGGCCAGACCAGCAGGGCGCGGTGAATTGCTCGTCGGCGCAACCAATTCACTGTGGAGCCGCGCGTCATCGTCCCCAAGGCCCTCTATGTTGGAGTCGCGGGTAAAATGTCCCTCATGCCGTTCGCCATGCCTCCACCGATGTACAACATCTTTTCCTTTTCAGTTTAGCGCGTTTGGGCGGGAATTGGCTCTACTCCGGCGGTGCTCCACCACGACCTGGCGGGTGGCGCAGCCAGTGTCAGCTGTAGGAAGTCGAATTGAACCAGGGTCATTGATCACGCGATCTGCGGTCTAGGATCACAGATGAATACCGATTCGGGGTTGGGGAGCTGAGAGTCGTCCGATTTAGATCGGACAGACGACAGCGATTCTAGGGTATTTGAATCTAGTGCGTAGAGATTTGATCGTGCGGTGGTCGTTGAGAGCACCTAGAGGGGGGTGAATAGGTGATCCTGTAAAACTTAAACTTAAGCCACAAAACTTGGTTAGACGTTAGCACAATAATTGCCAAGTGGCTAGAGAGAAGTTCTCGCAAGACACGATAACCACAAGAGAATCAACACAGATAGACACAGTGGTTTATCCCGTGGTTTGGCCAAGTACAAAACTTGCCTACTTCCATGTTGTGGCGTCCCAACAGACGAGGGTTGCAATCAACCCCTCTCAAGCGGTCCAAAGACCCACTTGAATACCACGGTGTTTTGCTTTGCTTTTCTATATCCTGTTCGCGAGGAATCTCCACAACTTGGAGTCTCTCGCCCTTACACTTGAAGTTCACAAAGAAGCACGGAGTAAGGGAGGGATGAGCAACGCACACAAGACACAAAATCAGAATGTCAACACGCACACAAGTCGCAACAAGAGCTCGCAACACAACCCGACGAGTTCACAACTCAACTAGAGCTCTAGATGCTATCACGAAGAAACAAATGCGTGGAATCGAAGTCTTGGTGCTTAGGAATGCTTTGAGTATGCTTGATGTTCTCCTCCATACGCCTAGGGGTCCCTTTTATAGCCCCAAGACAGCTAGGAGCCGTTGGGAGCATTCCAGGAAGGCAGATCTTGCATTCTGTCGCCTGGCGCACCGGACAGTCCGGTGCACCACCGGACACTGTCCGGTGCGGATTCCCTTCCTTATATGGCGAAGTCGACCGTTGCTGATTAAGAGCCGTTGGCACACCGGACACTATCCGGTGCACACCGGACAGTCCGGTGCCCCACTGTGACCGTTGGCTCGGCCACGCGTCACGCGCGGAATCCTCGGCCGACCGTTGCCCCGGCAGACCGTTGGCTCACCGGACAGTCCGGTGCACCACCGGACAGTCCGGTGAATTTTAGCCGTACACCGTTAATCATTTCCACCGGACAGTGATGACTTCGCCAGAGCCAGCCTGGCGCACCGGACACTGTCCGGTGCACCACCGGACAGTCCGGTGCACCCAGACTGAGCAGACTTTGGCTGAACAAAGCCATCTCATTTCCAACTCAATTTTTCCTGTTTCCAGCACTTAGACACAATACATTAGTCCATAAAACAATGTACTAAGTCTAGAAACATACCTTTTGACATGATTTACACTTTGTCCACCACTTTGCATAGATTAACACAAAAGCACTTGTGTTGGCACTCAATCACTAAAATACTTAGAAATGGCCCAAGGGCACATTTCCCTTTCAATCTCCCCCTTTTTGGTGATTTATGCCAACACAACATAAAGCAACTAGAACAAGTGCAATATCAATGCAAATGAAAACTCAAAGTTGTTTTGATTCAAATTTGGCATATATGGATCTTACTTTGCCACCACTTGGTTTGTTTTTGCAAATCAACCTCAAATTTCTATCTCTAAGTCAAACACACTTGTTAAGACATAAAGAGAGTCATTCCAAGAGAAATTGATTCAAGATTTCAAAAACTCCCCCTTTTTCCCATAATCGACTATTCTCCCCACAAGAGGCCAACTTTTGACAAAAGAGACAACAAGAGAGTTTTGACAAACCAAAAGCTCTATTCTACTATTTTCAAAATTTCTCAAGTGGTAGCTGATCTATATATTGCTTTGGCCTTTATTTTCTCCCCCTTTGGCATCAAGCACCAAAACGGGATCAATCTTGGCCCTTTAACCCCATTACCTCACCAAAATCTTCAAACAAGAATACAAAGGCAATAGGAGTACATGAGATGAACTTGGAATAAGTTACCCTCTCATCAGAGTGCAGTGGAAGTCTTTCATGGTCCAAGTCCACCTTTTTCCTTTCAAACTTCCTTTGAGACTAAATTAAGAAAACTCAAACACATGGTTAGTCTCAAAGGGTCAAGTTGTAGCACATCTCCCCCTAAATATGTGCATCACTTGCAAAAGGACTTGTGAGGTCCGGGGAGTGTTTGTACAACTTGAGCACCACAAGTAAACAACAAAATGCATAAGGAACATGATCAAGGCATAATACACATGTATGCTACAAATCAATCCAAGTTCCGCGAATCTAAGACATTTAGCTCACTATGCAGCCTGCAAAAGGTCTTCTCATCTAGAGGCTTGGTAAAGATATCGGCTAGCTAGTTTTCGGTGCTAACATAAAACACTTCGATATCTCCCTTTTGCTGGTGGTCTCTCAAAAAGTGATGCCGGATGTCAATGTGCTTTGTGCGGCTGTGCTCAACAGGATTTTCCGCTATTCGGATAGCACTCTCATTGTCACATAGGAGTGGGACTTTGCTCAGATTGTAGCCAAAGTCCCGGAGGGTTTGCCTCATCCAAAGTAGTTGCGCGCAACACTGTCCTGCGGAAACATACTCGGCCTCAGCGGTGGATAGGGCAACGGAGGTTTGTTTCTTAGAGTTCCATGACACCAGGGACCTTCCTAAGAATTGGCACATCCCTGATGTACTCTTCCTATCGACCTTACATCCAGCATAGTCGGAGTCTGAATATCCAATCAAGTGAAAGTTAGACCCCTTTGGATACCAGATTCCGAAGCAAGGCGTAGCGACTAAATATCTAAGGATTCGCTTCACGGCCACAAGGTGACACTCCCTTGGATCAGATTGAAATCTAGCGCACATGCATACACTAAGCATAATATCCGGTCTACTAGCACATAAATAAAGTAAAGACCCTATCATTAACCGGTATGCCTTTTGATCAACGGACTTACCTCCTTTTTTGAGGTTGGTGTGTCCGTCGGTTCCCATCGGAGTCTTTGCAGGCTTGGCGTCCTTTATCCCAAACCGCTTTAGCAAGTCTTGCCTGTACTTCGTTTGGGAGATGAAGGTGCCGTCCTTGAGTTGCTTCACTTGGAACCCAAGGAAGTAGTTCAACTCGCCCATCATCGACATCTCGAATTTCTGTGTCATCACCCTACTAAACTCTTCACAAGACCTTTGATTAGTAGAACCAAATATTATGTCATCGACATAAATTTGGCACACAAAAAGATCACCGTCGCAAGTCTTAGTGAAAAGAGTTGGATCGGCTTTCCCAACCTTGAAAGCATTAGCAATTAAAAAGTCTCTAAGGCATTCATACCATGCTCTTGAGGATTGCTTAAGTCCATAGAGCGCCTTAGAGAGCTTACACACGTGGTCAGGGTACCGTTCATCCTCGAAGCCAGGGGGTTGCTCCACATACACCTCCTCCTTGATCGGCCCGTTGAGGAAAGCGCTCTTCACATCCATTTGGAATAGCCTGAAAGAATGGTGAGCGGCATATGCTAGCAATATACGAATAGACTCTAGCCTAGCCACAGGAGCAAAAGTCTCCTCAAAGTCCAAACCTACGACTTGGGCATAACCTTTTGCCACAAGTCGAGCCTTGTTCCTTGTCACCACCCCGTGCTCGTCCTGTTTGTTGCGGAATACCCACTTGTTTCCCACAACATTTTGCTTGGGACGAGGCACCAGTGTCCAGACTTCATTTCTCTTGAAATTATTGAGCTCCTCCTGCTTGGCCAACACCCAGTCCGGATCTAGCAAGGCCTCTTCTACCCTGAAAGGCTCAATAGAAGAGACAGAAGAGTAATGCTCACAAAAATTAACTAATCTAGAACGAGTAGTTACTCCCTTGCTAATATCACCCAAAATTTGGTCGATGGGATGATTCCTTTGAATCGTCGCTCGAACTTGGGTTGGAGGTGCCGGTTGTGCTTCTTCTTCCATCACATGATCAACTTGTGCTCCCCCTTGATCACACGCCTCTTCTTGATAAACCTGTTCATCGTCTTGAGTTGGGGGATGTACCATTGTTGAGGAAGAAGGTTGATCTTGCGCCAAATGTTCCTGTGGTCGCACATCGCCAATCGCCATGGTGCGCATTGCGGCCGTTGGAACGTCTTCTTCATCTACATCATCAAGATCAACAACTTGCTCTCTTGGAGAGCCATTAGTCTCATCAAATACAACGTCGCTAGAGACTTCAACCAAACCCGATGATTTGTTGAAGACCCTATACGCCTTTGTATTTGAGTCATAACCTAATAAAAACCCTTCTACAGCTTTGGGAGCAAATTTAGAAGTTCTACCTTTCTTCACAAGAATATAACACTTGCTCCCAAATACATGAAAGTAAGACACATTGGGTTTGTTACCGGTTAGTAGCTCATACGAAGTCTTCTTGAGGAGGCGGTGTAGGTAGACCCGGTTGATGGCGTGGCAAGCTGTGTTCACGGCTTCCGACCAAAAGCGCTCGGGGGTCTTGAATTCTCCAAGCATAGTCCTTGCCATATCGATGAGCGTCCTGTTCTTCCTCTCTACCACACCATTTTGCTGTGGTGTGTAGGGAGCGGAGAATTCATGCTTGATCCCTTCCTCCTCAAGGAACTCCTCCACTTGAAGGTTCTTGAACTCGGACCCGTTGTCGCTCCTTATCTTCTTCACCTTGAGCTCAAACTCATTTTGAGCTCTCCTGAGGAAGCGCTTGAGGGTCCCTTGGGTTTCAGATTTATCCTGCAAAAAGAATACCCAAGTGAAGTGGGAAAAATCATCAACTATAACAAGACCATACTTACTTCCTCCTATACTTAGATAGGCGATCCTGTAAAACTTAAACTTAGGCCACAAAACTTGGTTAGACGTTAGCACAATAATCGTCAAGTGGCTAGACAGAAGTTCTCGCAAGACACGATAACCACAAGAGAATCAACACAGATAGACACAGTGGTTTATCCCGTGGTTGGGCCAAGTACAAAACTTGCCTACTTCCACGTTGTGGCATCCCAATGGACGAGGGCTGCAATCAACCCCTCTCAAGCGGTCCAAAGACCCACTTGAATACCATGGTGTTTTGCTTTGCTTTTCTATATCCGGTTCGCGAGGAATCTCCACAACTTGGAGTCTCTCGCCCTTACACTTGAAGTTCACAAAGAAGCACGGAGTAAGGGAGGGATGAGCAACGCACACAAGACACAAAATCAGAATGTCAACACGCACACAAGTCGCAACAAGAGCTCGCAACACAACCTGGCGAGTTCACAACTCAACTAGAGCTCTAGATGCTATCACGAAGAAACAAATGCGTGGAATCGAAGTCTTGGTGCTTAGGAATGCTTTGAGTATGCTTGATGTTCTCCTCCATGCGCCTAGGGGTCCCTTTTATAGCCCCAAGGCAGCTAGGAGCCGTTGGGAGCATTCCAGGAAGGCAGATCTTGCCTTCTGTCGCCTGGCGCACCGGACAGTCTAGTGCACCACCGGACACTGTCTGGTGAGGATTGCCTTCCTTATATGGCGAAGTCGACCGTTGCTGATTGAGAGCCATTGGCGCACTGGTCACTGTCCGGTGCACACCGGACAGTCCGGTGCCCCACTGTGACCGTTGGCTCGGCCACGCGTCATGAGCGGAATCCTCGGCCGACCGTTGCCCCGGCAGACCGTTGGCTCACTGGACAGTCCGGTGCACCACTGGACAGTCCGGTGAATTTTAGCCATACGCCGTTAATCATTTCCCGAGAGCGACGACTTTGCCAGAGCCAGCCTGGCGCACCGGACACTGTCCGGTGCACCATCGGACAGTCCGGTGCACCCAGACTGAGCAGACTTTGGCTGAACAAAGCCATCTCATTTCCAACTCAATTTTTCCTGTTTCCAGCACTTAGACACAATACATTAGTCCATAAAACAATGTACTAAGTCTAGAAACATACATTTTGACATGATTTGCACTTTGTCCACCACTTTGCATAGATTAACACAAAAGCACTTGTGTTGGCACTCAATCACCAAAATACTTAGAAATGGCCCAAGGGCACATTTCCCTTTTAGTCGTCGCGTACCGCTTCACAACATGCTAGGTCTAATCTAGACGGTGGAGCAGCGATCGGACGGATCTGGTTAACTGATACCCCTTCGGCCTACTCATTTCACAAAAGGGTCCCTGAACTTATTAATAAACAACCCGTCGTCCACAGTAGCAGTAACCTGAGTCTGCGGGGTTCGATTTTTAATACAAAAATAATTTCAGAAACTTGTATAAATCATATTTAATTCATTTTGACTCCAAATTGATTCATTCCAGTGGCATTAATGTTGTTTTAATATTGTCTATCACCTAGTACCTCTGTTTAGCCATGAAATTTGAACTAAAATTATTCACTTGAATTATTCTATTCTAGTTACTAAATAGCTTCAGAAATTTATAACTTAATAACCGTAATTCCGAATTTAGTGATTCTTGTTCCTACGATCTCGTTACGACACGTAGAATGTTATCATGCATTCTATTTTGTTGTTTGGTGTGATATTAATTTCTGCTATACTATGTTTGTTTGTATTGTTGCGAGTAGACGAGCCAGCCACAGAGGATCCAGGGGTTCAACAGGTGGAGACTGCTGAGCAGGAGCTCGTTGAAGGCAAGTTGTGCCCTTGATCACTTCTTTTACCTAATCATGTTCTTATTAATCATAATGATCTGCATAGGTTAATTTTGATGGACCCAATATGTTACCCTAGTTTGACTATCTTTATACCTTGTTTACCGCTGAACTATTTGGGTAGTACTTGCTATTGCTTTATGTGGTTTTGGGTATGGAGATACACACTATTTATGATCATACTTTTATTATCAGTTTGTTATTTACTGTTCATGATAAGATCATTATGTTAATTGGAACATGAAGAACCACCCGGGAAAATAGTGCTACCACAAGGGTGGTATGGGACGCCCTTGGTTGACTAATTAGGAAAGCTAGTGGAGGACTACCTTACCCGATAGGGGCAAGGGCAGTAGTGGAGTGGTTAGTGTAAGGAGATGCTTGGGCTGATTAAGCTGCAATGACGGTCAGGCGAGGGATCCCTGCATTGGAGCTTCCTAGAAACTGTAGCACGTTTTCTGAAGCTAGTGAAACTTTGTAAAAGCCTCGTAGTGTTACACTGCCTTGCTTCCTTGGTAGAAGTGTATGGGAAGTCGCGATCCCTTGGCAGATAGGTAACATGACTTGTGGGTAAAGATGTGCAACCTTTGCAGAGTGTAAAACTGGTATACTAGCCGTGCTCACGGTCATGAGCGGCTCGGACACTCACATGATTAATTTATGGAATTAAATTCAATTTGTCATTTGCATCTCATTGGGATTTATTACTATTTCGATCTACTATTACTCTAGTTTGGTATTTACTTACGTTTAGTAACTGCTAATAAAATTTGACCAACTTTTTAAAAGCAATGCTCAACTTTAACCCCTATTGTTGATCAGCCTTACACATCACATGAACTCCCACCTTTGGTGAGTTCATGCACATTATTCCCCACAACTTGTTGAGCGATGAACATGTGTGAGCTCACCCTTGCTGTCTCACACAAACCCCCAAAGGAGAAGAATAGGTGGTTCAAGAGGAGACACATAACGAGGAGTTTGACTAGATCTAGGTGGCGTCTCCCAGTCGACTTTATGGCACCAACGATGGACTTTAGTTCTTTTTATATTTATCTTTTATTTTGTAAGACTTCCGCTATGTAATAAGTACTCTGATGTTATTATGACATTTATCTCTATACACTCTGTTATTATATGTGTTGTCTTCTTTGGCGCATATATGAGATGCACCCGGCTTTGTCCCTTAAATTCAGGTGCTATAGAAGTGGTATCATAGGAAATGTTGACTGTAGGACGAAACCTAGGTAGAACTGGACAACCATTGTCTACTTACCTTTTCTACTCTGACCCTTTCTAAACTTTTCTTAATCTTTTCTCATCTATTCCCGCTTTACTCTGATTATTCTTACCTTTTTCCTTATAAAGACAAATGTGGATTTCAGACTTTGAAATCCTGTACCTAAAGTGACCTTTAGGAATAGGAGACCTACTCTGAGGAACAAAATCAAAACTATGTTTGTAAATATTTGTATGCCTGAATGTTTGTTCTTGTGATACATGTCTGATTTGGATTTTTGATTGAGTGTGATGAGCTGTGGAGTAATGTCCATAATTACATCTACATATACTAGGCATAAATATAAATAAATAAAAATCATAAGATGACTATACAAACTAAGAATATCCTCCATTAAAATATATCTAGTTTAATAGATCCATCTTATCTTACAAGATTCTCTCTTATCTTAATAGATTCATCTTATCTTGAAAGATTTGTCTTATCCTAACCACTTTACTTAACTCATCCTAAAGTAACAACTAGGATCTAATCCAAAATAATGAGATCAGATCTAAGTTATATTTGTGTGACTAAAACCACTTGACTTATCCCACCATGATCATGATCTAACGCAAATTAATTGGATCTTATCTAGTCGAAGCTAGTCATACTTAGATCTGATCTAATGTGATAGATTAATAACGAAGGCTATAGTGGAGCTAATCTAATGTAAGTTGCTTAACAGGAAAGTTAATACTCATAAAATGGATTAGACTACTCCTATAAAATATGTTTTAACTTAATTCACTCTGTACTAAATTAAGCACGACAGACCAACTCGGTCTTATGCAACTACCTTAACCATCCTATAGTTGCATAACCCCTCTATTTTAACCTAACAGAGATTATGACCTACCTACACCATAGAATCCATCCTATCTCATAAGATTCTAACATATAGTAATAATATATATCCTACCGTGTTAGATCTGTCCAACTTAAACTAGTCTAATCTAGCTATATCCAATCTAACCTAGACCCTGCCTAATCTGATATGATCTAATCTAAAGGAAGTTACTTAAACAAGTTAATTAATACTGGTAACATAGATTAGACCATATTCCTATAAATGGGTTTTAATTGGTGTCTTAGACCAACTCATCCCTGAAACCACAACCTAGCCTATGTTAAAGGTTGCCCAACCCATTTATCCCAAAAGAAAGTAAAACTCTGTTTAATCTACCTACTCCCTGTACCCGCAATTGTTATCCCAGTTCGGGTAATGGCAGCTAACACCACGACCGATGGTCCCTAAATCAGACCCAAGAAGAAGGTTAACCTTGACTGAAAGTCGCCTAGAGGGGGGGTGAATAGGCGGAATCTGAAAATTATAAACTTAAGCACAGTCTACAAGCCGGGGTTAGCAAATAAGAGTGGATGGCACGGTGATTTGTTTTACCGAGGTTCGGTTCTTGCAAACCTACTCCCCATTGAGGTGGTCACAAAGACCGGGTCTCTTTCAACCCTTTCCCTCTCTCAAACGGTCACTTAGACCGAGTGAGCTTCTCTTCTCAATCAAATGGGACACTAAGTCCACTACAAGGACCACCACACAATTGGTGTCTCTTGTTTTGATTACAAGTGTTATGGAAACAAGAATGAGGAAGAAGGAAAGCAATCCAAGCGCAAGAGCTCAAAAGAACACAAAAGTCTCTCTCTCTAGTCACTAATATGTTTGGAGTGATTCCGGACTTGGGAGAGCATTTGATCTCTTTGTTTGTGTCTTGTATTGAATGCTATAACTCTTGTATGAGGTTTGAAGGCTGAAAACTTGGATGCTTTGAAGTGTGGTGGTTGGGGGGTATTTATAGCCCCAACCACCAATATGGCCGTTGGTGAAGGCTTCTGTCGTATGGCGCACCGGACAGTCCAGTGCGCCACCGGACACTGTCCGGTGCGCCAGCCACGTCACCAAGCCGTTGGGTTCTGACCATTGGAGCTCTAACACTTGGGGCCACCGGACAGTCCGGTTGTGCACCGGACAGGTCCTGTAGACTATCCGGTGCGCCTTCTGGCGCCTGCTCTGACTTCTGCGCGCGCAGGCACGCACTGTAGCGCATTAAATGTCTTCTGCAGACAACTGTTGGCGCGAAGTAGCCGTTGCTCCGCTAGCACACTGGACAGTCCGGTGAATTATAGCGGAGCGGCCTCCCAAATTCCCGAAGCTGGCAAGTTCAGCGTCGATCTCCCTGGTGCACCGGACACTGTCTGGTGGCACACCGGACAGTCCGGTGCGCCAGACCAGGGGTGCC